>SJXO01000527.1:358789-417243 GCA_006408615.1 Connochaetes taurinus
CTTAGGGCTATAGCTAATAAGTCTCCTGGACATGAGAGGAATATTTCAAATCAAACCCCCTCTGTTAGCATTCTAGCTTGCTCGGCAGGTATATCCAGACTCTTACAGCTACGCATGTGATTATTTACAGCCTCCCAACTGTGAGAGGCACGGAAAGCCTAAAACATAGAGCCTTTGAAAGAGTTAAAAGTTATTAGAGTAGTGCTAGTGCTGATGTAGGATTTCATTATTGGGCCAATGCTTGTTGCTAAGTTCCCATATCTCTTATCCACTGTGCACCTGGGAATGCATTAGTTAACATAGTGAGAATGCTAGAAAAACAAGTGTAGCCTTGAATTTAACCATATCAGACTTTTGAGCTAATTGGTTCTTTCTTGTAACTCACTGCACCTTTGCTCTGTGAAAAATGTAACTCTATTTGGCATTTTCTGAGGCTGACATACATTAGAAATATAAAGAAAAAACACTTTGAGGGAAAATAAGTTTTCTGGTTGAGCAGCCTTTATCAAAAGAGGGTCATAAAATGTTCATAGGCCTCCAAGGCCAGAAGATACTATACACAACATCTTTTGTGGAAAAGGTATGCAGAAAAATCCTGGTTTCGATAAGGGCAAAACTGCTGGAATGTTTGGGCTGACTCTGTATGACCTTGCATCTTTCATTTCCCTCTATGTGTAAGGCAAGGTATAAAAGTACCTTATGAAAAATAAAGCTTCGGGGCCTCGCTCTCCGAAGCAGCTTGGTCACCCCGTGTTTTTTCTTCTTCTTTTCTTTTTCTCTCTCTCCCTCTCCCTCTTTTTCAGAGGGAGCATAGGGACTTCCTGCGTTCACTTATCTGCCCGGGTTTCTAAGACCTGAACGGGAAGACGTTCTACGTCTTCACTCCCTCGGGAGACCGGGAGGGCACCTGTGGCCTCCGTGAACAGGGCAAATTTCTTGTCTCGGAGTTTTATTGGCTTTCTATGTAAACCGAGGAATATCAGCCTCTTTCTCTCCTCTATTTTCTTATCTTCAACTTTCTTTCCTTCTCTCTCTCTCTAAATCAATTGCAATCGCTGACGCCGGTCCTCCTCCTGGTTTCCCTGGATCCTGGGTGGCTGGCCCCCGGCGCTTAGTCATGAGGGTCTTCTCTAGATATGAGGAGATTTAAGGATTGAGACCATAAAATCTATTCCTAAAAGCATCCAACTGTCTGAAGACCTGTCCCACCAGATTCCCTGGAGACTGGGTGCCTCCCTCCCCCTGAACTCCCTCAGGGGGTGTTGAAGGTCAGCGGCTATCGCAGCTCAGGGTTCAGTCTCCGTAGCAGCAGATGGCAAACGCCTTTGCTGTTCAGTCTTTGAAGATGCTCTTGATAAGTGCCAGTTTGTAGTTGGCCGTTGCATAGAGTCGAACACTATTTAGTGACTAAACAACAGCTGCTTAGCACGGGGCATATATTGAATATTCTGTGATAAAACATAATGGGAAAGACTGTTTTAAAAAGATAATGTATATATGTATGTATGTATCTGAATCACTTTGCTGTACAGCAGAAATTAACATGCCATTATGCATCAACTGTATTTCAAAAAATTAAAAAAAAAAGAATTCATCAAACTGAGGTATTTCTCTCTGAGAAATTTCAAAGTCAATTTGAGGTCAAAAGATTCCATTTAGAATTTGATTTGAGGAAGTTGTCCAAAATGTCAATAGTTTTGAACATTTGATCAAATAGGATCATAAATCATTGGTAAATAATGTTTAGTTATCTGTTGGAACAAGGTGACAATGTGAGATTTTAAAGGCAAATACAGAAGTTTTGGGGGTTTCCCTGGTTACTCAAAAAGAAAAGAATCTGTCTGCAATGCAAGAGACAAGGTTTCAACCCCTGGGTCAGGAAGATCCCGTGGAGAAGGAAATGGCAACCCACTCCAATATTCTTGCCTTGAGAATTCCATGAACAGAGGAGCCTGGTGGGCTGCAGTCCGTCGGGTCACACAGAGTCGGACAGGACTAAAATGACTTAGCATGCACAAAGTGTATATAACTATGAATAAAACTTAGCTCTTTGAATACGGAGAAGACTCAATTCTCCCAAGTAATCAAAGACCCAAGAAAAACACAAAGCATAGGAGATTTTGATAGGATGCAAAATCTTTGCTTTCCAGGCAGATAACCCAAAAGGTAAAGAAGAACTTTTTACAATCTCTTATCAAGAGCAGAAAATCTTGTTCTTTTTAACAAAGAGAAAACTAAAATCTGATTTTGCACCAGATTGCACTTGTGCAGTTATTAGAAGCTGCTCTGTGACTTGAAAGTTGGAACGCCAAGGGCATCTGAAGGATGATGAAAGCAGCCCAGAGACTGTCCGAGGATGTGATGTGCTGGGAAGGGCAGGGCTCTGGTGTCAGGGGCAGAGTCTGTCCCCCTACCTTAAGTTCAAGGGCACAACACCACCTGTGTCCTCCTGTCTCCTTCTTGCAAAGTGGATACTATAAAGTGTTTGGCAAAACACAAAATGCCACAGAAACAAGAGTGAGGAGCAGATTGTCAGAGTGAACTGAATTCACGGACGCAGAGCTTTTATCACAGAGACCGGCACGTGCTAAGTGTGCAGTGAGGAGAGAGCGCCACGCTCAGTGACAGCCCCACTACTGCTCAGTGATGGACGCAACGGACTCACGCTCACAACAAACGCTGGGAGAACAGGACGCACAGGGCCTGCTCGGGCTGCGAGAACTGGACACGATCTGAGAGCGGGAACAGGACCCTGCTTCTGCCCACCTCTCTCCGCCCGGCAAACTTTCATTTAGAATCTAAGTTCTGGCAGAAAATAAATGTTCATCTAGAATTATATGCCCAGTGTCAGAAATACAGTTTAAGATTAAAACAAACAAAAAAAAAACTGGGAGGTTTTACCACCCAAGAACTCACTAAAGCAACTTCTATAGAACAAACTTCCAGAAAAGGGAAGTTATCCTGTAGGAAGGGCTGACACTTTTAAGAAGGAATGATGAGCAAAGATACTGTTGCGCATACAGGGAAATGCAAGCTAATATTGTCCATGGAAAAAAAGAAGTTTAATTTGGGAGATTAAATTGAAAACAGTTAATACAAAACAGCAACATATAAATTGGGAAGGATGGTCTTAAATTCTTATTATTCAAATGGAAAGTTTAAGACATTCATTAACTTAAGGTAGGTTAAAAGTCAAGGATTCCCATTAAAGGAGTAGAAAAAGAATACGTAACATCTAAAATAGAGAGAAAATGGAGTATGAAAACAAGTATTCAGTTCAGTTCAGTTCAGTCGCTCAGTCATGTCCGACTCTTTGCGACCCCATGAACTACAGCACACAAGGCCTCCCTGTCCATCATCAACTCCCGGAGTCCACCCAAACCCATGTCCATTGAGCCAGTGATGCCATCCAACCATCTCATCCTCTGTCGTCCTCTTCTCCTCCTGCCCTCAATCTTTCCCAGCTTCAGAGTCTTTTCCAATGAGTCGACTCTTCACATCAAGTGGCCAAAGTATTAGAGTTTCAGCTTCAACATCAGTCCTTCCAATAAATATTCAGGACTGATTTCCTTTAGGATGGACTGGTTGGATCTCCTTGCAGTCCAAGGGACTTTCAAGAATCTTCTCCAACACCACACTTCAAAAGCATCAATTCTTCGGCACTCAGCCTTCCTTATAGTCCAACTCTTGAGACCGCAGGTGAATCCAGACGGTGAGGCCAGAGGGCAGGGGAGGGTCCCTGCCAGCCTCACACAGCAGGGGGCATGGCTGCAAGGCCTGGACTCAACGTTTCTCAGGCGTCACCAGGCCCGGGGACCACACCTGCCCCGCTCCTCCCTGCCCTGCCCCGCTCCTCCCTGCCCCGCCCCAGGGATGGCCTCGTGCCCGCCAGCGTCCTCTGGACTCCTGCCCCACCCCCGTGCATGGGTGAACCGGACCAGCAGGGGTGGTGAGCGTCCCTCTGCAGCGGGCCCCAACCTTCTGCCTTCCTGCCCAAGAACTTTGCTTGGCACTCTCGGAGTCAGGGCCGTCTTCTCCTCAGAGCGGGACTGAAAGAAGACATCTAAAAGCGAGTCTTCGTTGTGAAGGAGATAGAGCAGTGGTTGAACCAGGCGAGCTGCCCAGGCAAGGCTGGTCCCACAAGCGCCCTTCAGCAGGCCTTCCCGGGGCTCCCATGACAGCAGGGACACAAACGACCTCCGGTCTCAGCAGCATGGGGCTCGAGTCCTCGTTCCTCAGTAGTGGGTCCGCAGGACCAGAGACCCCTCTCAGGGTGAGAGACACTGCAGCCACTTAAGTTTTGAGAGGATGGTGGCCGCAGGAAGGAGCCATGTCAGCGTCACCTGGAGGCCAAAGATGCAGCCATCTGCAAACCTTTCAACCACCGCGGTCTCTTCTGGACCCCAGGGCACTTCAGGAAATGATTCTGTAGTCAGAATCTCCCAGAGTGTCCTGGGAGTGTGACACCCACAAGTCAGGCATCATCTTGTTGGGTAGAGTCTGTCTGTTTTACTAAATCCAAAAAGTAGGTAGTGAAGGCTGAGTGCAAAGCCTGGAGAGCAATGCCCGGCAGTCCTAGGGACGGGGCTACAGATGGACGGACAGACAGCTGCGGTCCCCAGCCCGGGAGGCCCCCCAGCAGCACACCTCAGGCTCTCCTAACCCCGAGGTGGGGGTGAGACTCGGGGGCCGTGCCCTGACCTCTGCAAACCCGCGCACCCCTTCTCCTGCAGCCCAGGGAGCCCCCGTCAGTGTAGTTTTCTGCTGAGGCCCCTGGACCACGCCCCCACTCCCCCAGCCTCACAGGCACGGTGAGATGCTCGGCAGAGTTCATAACCAACTCTTAAGACACAGGGTTCTCAGCTCCTAGGAAAGAAGGGAACTGCAGTGTGAGCACCATGAAGGAAAGCTGTGGAGAACAGGCCTGACGAATCCACACTAGGGAGGGGAGAGGGGAGGTGAAGACGAGAGCTGCCCGTCGCCCCACCCCGTCCTCACTCGAGCAGTCCAGGTGAGCGGCGCTTCCCGAGCCACGGGTCAGACACCGTGAAACATCACACTGTCACTCAGCTGCACCCAGGGTTTAAGAAGCAAGATGTTTGGGATTCCTTGGAGAATCCTGCCTTTGCCTGTGGTGCCCACAGGCGCTCTTCCCCAGGAGGAGCTCAGGTCCTGATGCAGAGTCCCATCCCGACTAGGACGGCCATTGACACAGTAGGCGTGTCGCTGCCTCTTGGCCGTGGAAGACGGTTCAGGAGAGATGCCAGCCACGGAGGCGCTGCGTGGCCCCCAGCTGGCTGTCCCTCTTCGGGGGCGCTGGACACTCGGCTCACCCAGACCACAGAGGCCAGGGCTGCGTGCGGCTCGCTGTCTTCACAGAACTCTCCCCCCTTGTGACTCACAATCCCGTCCGGTTCTCAGAGCTCGTCATCAGCCTGCCCTCGCCTGGCCCGAGCAGGAGTGCCCCTCCCCGGCCTGCTGCCACCCCCGGGTCCCTGGCACGGAGGACGGGAAGTGACTAGACTGCTTGAGATGAGCAGGTACGTGGTCATGCCCTAGAGACAGGCAGCTCTGTCTGGCGCAGAGGGAGGGATGGCCAGTCCAGCTCTCTCCGGGGCAGAGAGAGGGCTGACGGTCCTGCTGGCCGGGCCCTCAGCCGCATGATTCCTGGCTGAGAGGCAGCCCTGCTTCTCCTCTGCATCCAGGCCCCTGCAGCCCATGCAGAGTTCCACCCGAGGGGCGGCATCTGGACACAGAGAGGCTGTCTGCACCACCGTCTACCAGCCTCTCCAGGGCCCCACCACATCACTTGCTTCTTTCCAGCCGCCTTTAGACAGGTGAGGCCTCAAGGAGCTGTCGGTCCGGTGGGCAGGCAGCGCGGGAGGATGGATGACCAGGGTGGGGCTGTGGGACCACTTTACACCTGAAGGCTGGCCGGTGCGTTGGTGGGGCTCAGGGAAGGTGGGGCTCGTCGGGGAGTGCAGGAGGGTGTGAGCAGCCAATGGTTTCCTACCATTTTTATTTAGAACCCACACAATCACTTCCATAGCGATCTTCACACAATGTTCTCATTTAATCACCCCCAGTCTCTCTGTCGTCTCTCTACATCTTGCCAGCAAATTTTTTTTTTTTCTTTTTTCCCAAAGAGTTCAGAAGTTCCCAGGTCAGCAGCTGCCAGGGGCTCTGCAATTTACAAACAGGTCCTGCCACTTGCTGGAGCGAAAACAAGTATTACGACACACTTGCCCACGGTACCATTGAAAAGAGCCATTTCCTTTGCAACCAGAAGCCAACCAGGGAAGCATCTCAGGGTTCAGACACTCTCCAAGGGTAAGAAGCCGTGTGCTGCGATGGAACTGAGGAGGCCACGGAACTAGGTAAAATCGGCAGAGGGGGGCGTTGTTTAGTGTGGGGACAACATTCACAGCATGGATGTTTGTGCACTGTGGAGCAGAGTCAACACTATCTTTGGGGATTTACCCGTGTGCCATTATCAGCCGTGGCCTGGCCTGCAGAGAAAACATACCATCAGCATTGCCACCCTTGCCCATAGCTGGGCTTCGGGAGCCTGTGGGCGCTGGGCCCTCGCTGTCTAGCTGTGGCGTCCAGCTCCTCGGCGCTCTGCCTGCCTTGCCAGGGCTGCCTGCTCTCCTCTGTGGGGCTCGCTGAGCCGGTCTGTGAATGGCAGACCCGGGGCTATGGGTTTCTACCCGGAGAAATCTGCCTGGGTTTGCATCCGGGGAGCTGAACGGCTGTATCAGGGTCCTGTGGTCACTTAGCCAGCTTCGTGGAGACGTGGGGGCGGGATCCTGGTGGGACACGTCCCCAGGCTTTCGGCCACGTTCCCTGCTCTGTTTGGGGGATGACACGCATATCTCCCCTGCCTTTGTCTGATTTCTCTTTGCCTAGTTGTCTATTTCCCGTTCCTCCTCTAGGACGGGGGGTGCTTCTCACCGCCCCGTCAGTGCGGGGACCCGGCTCCTGGAAGGGTACCTGGCGTGGGGTGGGCACCCAGCAGGCACGTGGGAGACTGTGGAAGCAGCTCTCTGCCTAAAGCAGCAGAGGGCGCCTTGGGCAGGGAGCGAGGTTATGCCTTTAGGAGAGGAAGGTGTGCATGCGCGCGTGCGTGGCGTGTGTGTGTGTGTGTGTGTGTGTGTGGCGTGTGTGTGTGCGTGCACGTGTGCGTGGCATGTCTGTGTGTGCATGTGTGTCCTGCTCCAGCAGCCCTCATCACAGTGCCCCCTCCGACCCATTCTGTTGCACGGCTGTCGCAGCAAATGTGAGGCGTGTTAGAAGTGGTGGCCGTGCCCTGCCGGCCTCCTCCACTCTGGTTCCGAAACCGCCCTCCTCTGGATGACCTCAAACCCACAGTGTCTGGCTCCAGGGAGGACTTGAACTCAATTCCTCAGCTGGGACTCGAACCCACAATCTTCTAACTGAAGTCATATGCCTTGTTTCAGGAATTGACGCTCAGGTTCTTTATGTCTCAGCCCAGAGGGAATTCAGCGAGAGGCAAAGTGATACGTGAGAAGTAGGTGTGTTAGTATAGGACACTGGGAGGGGTAAGGGCAGGTGAGGGGGCTCTGTCTGGAGAAATGAGTGGGCTATGCTTTTATAATGAAAGGGAAAGCGAGAGAGAAGGGAAAGGCCACCTTCTCCCTCTTCCTTTGTGAACATGTTGCAGAACGGCGGGGCCTGAGAGGAGGCTCCCATTGCAGGCCTTGGCTGAGCCCCGGGATGGGCTGCCACGAGGGCCCTTGGCTCCCAGCAGGGAAGAATTCGAGAGCGGGCCACAGTAACAGGCAAGCAGGTCCCCAGTGTCAGCAGAGGCCCTAAGAAGGGTATCTGCTCTGTAAGTGACGGCTTGGCAGAGGCGGGGCTGGACCCAGGAGAGGCCCCTGCCAGCTCCAATGTCATCGTCCCCGTGGCCTGGACCATCTCAACTCGGGGCCAGCAGGTGACCCTGTTGCTCTAAAGGTTTAGCTGCTTTGGAAGACGTGCTTTGAGAAGATGAAACCATCCCCCTCAGACTGGGGCTTGAACCCGGCCAAAACCCACGGTCTTCCAACCGAGAGCACACGCCTGGTTTCAGGACTTGATGAAGCTCAGGTTCCTGATGTCTCATCTCAGAAAAAATTCCGTGGGAGACAGTGAGAGTAAGAAGTGGATTTATTCAGAGAGAAGCACACCCCAGAGCCAAGAGTGTGGGCTGCCACAGAGGGCGAGCACATCCTCGACACGAGGTGTGGTAGCTTGTATGGGCTGCGTAATTTCGTAGGCTGATGGGCGGGAGGATTATTTCAATTGTTTGGGGGAAGAGGTGGAAATTTCTAGGCATTGGGCCACTGTTCATGTTTTGGTTTTGATGGCCCACCTTGCAACCTTCATGGTACTTCTGAGAGTCCACTCGCTTGCTGAGGTGCCGAGAGAACCTCATGAACAGTAAGAAAAGTCAAAAAGATATGACCTCGGAAGATGAGCCCCCCAGGTCAGCAGGCGTCCAGTATGTTGCTGGGGAAGAGCTGAGGGCAGTTACTAATAACTCCAGAAAGAGTGAAGCGGCTGGGCCAACAGGGAAAAAACACTCTGTTGTAGGCCCACCTTGCAACCTTCATGGTACTTCTGAGAGTCCACTCGCTTGCTGAGGTGCCGAGAGAACCTCATGAACAGTAAGAAAAGTCAAAAAGATATGACCTCGGAAGATGAGCCCCCCAGGTCAGCAGGCGTCCAGTATGTTGCTGGGGAAGAGCTGAGGGCAGTTACTAATAACTCCAGAAAGAGTGAAGCGGCTGGGCCAACAGGGAAAAAACACTCTGTTGTGGATGTGTCTGGTGCTGAAAGTAAAGCCCGATGGTGTAAAGAACAATATTGCATGGGAACCCGGAACGTTAGGTAGATAAATTGAGGTAAACCAGAGGTGGTCAAGCAGGAGATGGCAAGACTGAACATTGACATCTTAGGAATCCGTGAACTGAAACGGACGGGAATGGGTGGATTTAACTCAGATGACCCTTATAATCTACCACTATAGCCCTCATAGTCAACAGAAGAGTCCGAAATGCAGTACTTGGGTGCAACCTCAAAATGACAGAACGATCTTGGTTCCTTTCCAAGGCAAACCACTCAGTATCACAGTAATCCAAGTCTATGCCCAGACCAGTAATGCCAAAGAAGCTGAAGTTGAATGGTTCCATGGTGACCTACAAGATCTTCTAGAACTAACACCAAAAAAAAAAAGTCCTCTTCATTGTAGGGGACTGGAACGCAAAAGAAGTATGTCAAGAGAGTCCTGGAGTAACAGGCGAGCGTGGCCTGGGCGTACAATGAGCGTGATGTTGCTGACTGCCGCCTTGGACCCACTCGAGTCTAATCAGTCCATGTCGTGTCCCCAGGCCCTGTCATTATTTCAAAGATTTCAGCCCACCCTCTTCCCTCCTGTTTCACAAACACTTTCCCAAGCTAGAGTTATGCTAACATAAATTGCTTTTCTTTTTTCTTAAAAACAAAGCACTAAGTACATTTATTTCCAAAGTGTAAGAATTTAACTTAGGCAATAATTTGTTTCAGGCCCTACATATATATTTTTAATTCTTTATGTAGATTAAAGTATAATTAATGAATAAGACAAATGCAAATTTATTTGGTGCTGTTTTTATTAACAAAGATGTCAGATTTAAATGTCAAAAAAATTGATATAAATTTTCTTACATAAGCAATGCCTTTAAAAGAGCAAATCATTGATTAGACTTCCCTTGAATTCAGAGCAGGGTTTAGCTTCTTAGCAGGAAGTCTGCTCATTTAAAATGTGATTCTTGGACTTCCTGGGTGACGCAATGGATAAGAATGTGCCTGCCAGTGCAGGGGACACAGGTTCCCTCCCTGATCCGGGAGTCTCCCTTGTGCCTCGGAGCAACTAAGCCCAAGAACTGCAACTGCTGAGGCTGGGTGCTGCAGCTGTGAAGCCCGAGAGCTCTAGAGCCCGAGTTCCCGACAAGAGAAGCCACCGCAGCGAGACGCTCAGACACAGCTGGATAACAGCCCCCGCTCCCCACAACTGGAGAAGGCAGCAGCAAAGGCCGAGCACAGCCAAAACAAATACACAAAATTTACAGTGTGGCTCTTTAGCTCTCAGCCCTTAGTTGCTTTTGGTGAACTTGGGCAGCAGAAGGTTCCCAGGTGGCTCAGTGGTAAAGAACCTGCCTGCCAGGCAAGAGACTCGGGAGACTGGGGTTCGATCCCCTGGAGTAGACAATGGCAACCCACTCCAGTATTCTTGCCTGGAGAATCCCGTGGGCAGAGGGCCCTGGGGGGCTGCAGTCCCTGGGGTCACACAGAGTTGGACGTGACAGAGCACACCCACACTGGCGGCCAAACAGTGACACCTAGTGACTGGTAGGATCACACCAGTGTCGGCCATTACCCAGTTCTCTAGAACATTCCATCACTGTTATACCTAGCAAGTGATCGTGAACATTTAAGCAGGTCTGCAAAATCAGGCGTTCTCTGCATGGCAGCAATGCTCAGCTGCGTCTGACTCTGTGCAACCCCATGGACTGTAGCCCACCAGGCTTCTCTGCCTGTGGGATTCTCCAGGCTAGAATTCTGGAGTTGGTTGCCATGCCCTCCTCCAGGAGATCTTCCCAACCCAGAGATCGAACCTGCATCTCCTGCACTGCGAGCGGACGCTTCACCCCTGAGCCACTGGGGAAGCTAATCAAAGGGTCTGGTGTTGATGTTCATTGAGGAGTGAAACGATTGCTGATATCTTCTGAGTCACTTATACTGCATCTCTTTAGCCACTTGAGGTTTGCCCTGTCCTGGGGTTCAGGTTCACGGTTCTGCCAACACATCACTGTTGCTGCTGAAAGGTCGAGACAGCTTTCCTTTCAGTTCCTGGAAATTCCCCTGCCCTGCCTGTCCCCACCACACGTCTGCAGGTAGGCGTGAGTTGGTGGGGACACACCTCTGAGCCCGGGCCCCTCTGATCGTGGGGAAAGCGTCACATGACTGTCCTCCTCACAGTAACAGTTTGGAAGCCCTCCTGGCGGACATCTCTTCTAAGAAGTATTTTGGGAGAGTGATGTCACCACGACGGTGACACAGGTCCTTCCTGACTTTGCTCCCCTCACAAGCAGGGCAACTGACCACCTTGGAGAGCGGGACAGCACTGAGGAAACCCTGGAAGTCTGGGCGGAGGCCACAGCGCCCTGACCCCAGGGACCGGGAGACCACGCGCCGGGTAAGAAAGTGGCCACAGGCTCAGCACGCTGCCCCTCCCCCCGCTGGCACCACACCATGTAGAGGGGCCCCCTCGAGCCTCCAGAGCCCCACGTGGGACAAGACCTGGGGTGGGGGCAGCCTCTTCCCACCCACCCCCAGCACTGTGCGCCGCTGTGCTGGGTGCAGATTCGCCTAATTTAGATCCTCAGGCTGGAGTTTTGCTGACCTAAGAGCTGTCGCCCAGGTCCAGGCAGGAGCTGAGTCACAGCCCCGCCCGCTGACAGGCAGCTGGCCAGCCCTGTCTGACCAGGAGGCTGGCAAGGATCCTGCAAGCTGTGCACCCAGCTGCGCTCAAGCTGGGAGGCGGGCACGCAGAGCAGATCGCCCCCCGAGCAAAGCTGGGAACCAGTGTGGCCAGCTCTCTGCTGCCCACGGGCAGGGGACAAACTCGGGGCCAAGGCTGATGGCAGCTCCTTGCATCTCCAGGCTGGAGAGCCGACTGGGAAACTGAGGGTGAGCCGGGCACACCCCCACCTGCGTGCAGGGTGCCTCGCAGCCCCGTCTGACCGGAGGACCAGCAGGGGCTCCTGGAAGTTGTGTGGCCCAGCAGGGCTCGAGCTGAGAGTTGGGTGGGGCTGATGGTTTGCCAGTGACTGTCTGATCAGAAAGCTTGGAGTGCGCGTCAGCTTCAGTTAAGAAAGCCCAGACCTTTCCTGGCCTTAGCGCTGATTTTCCAGCTGAGCCAGGGCAGGGACCCAGAGGCCTGCTCATCACTGAATACAGGCTTCAGCCTGAGCAACCAGAGACCCGCCCCGAGCACCCGGGAGCCACAGAGCCCATCAACAGCCCCATGTGCAGGGGCCTTGGACACAGAGCACAGTCTGTGGCTCCCTTGTCGGCAGACCAGAAAGGTCAGTGCACACTCAGACCTGACTTGGTCCCCAGGCTCACAGCAAGCATCATACTCAACAGTGAAAGGTTGAGAACTTCTCTAAGATTAGGAACAAGGCAAGCCTCCTCTTCCCACTCCTATTCAACATAGTATTGGGAGTCCTAGCAGATCAATCAGGCAAGAAAAAGAAGCAAAGGGCATCAGAATTGTAAAGCTGTCCTTATTTATATTTAATTTTATGTAAAGAAAATTCTAAAGACTCAAACCAAAAAAATCTAAGATTTCAGTAAAATCGCAGGATACAAATAACATATAAAAGTCAGCAGTGTTTCTGATACACTGACAACAAACTTCCTGAAAGAGAAATAAAGAAATTGATCTCAGAATAGCATCAAAAACAAAATCATTGGAAACAAATTTTACTAAGAAAGTGAAGGATCTCTGCTCTGAAATCTACAAGACATCAACGAAAGAAATTAAAGGCACAAATAAATGGAAAGATGTTCTGTGTTCATGGATTAGAAGAATTAACTTTGTTAAAATAGCAATATTATCAAAATCTACCTATAGATTCAATGCAATCCCTATCAAGATTCCAATGACATTTTTTTATAGAAGTAGAAAAAACACCTCTAAAATTCATGTGGAACCACAAAAGGTCCTGAATAGCCTAAGAAATCCTGGCAAAGAAGAACAAAGCAAGGGGAATCACACGTCCTGACTTCAAGCTATACTATAAAGCTATAGCCATCAAAATAGCGTGGAGCCAACACAATAACAGACAATTAGGCCAACAGAACAGACAGCCCAGAAATAAACCAAGTCATATACGGTCAATATTTGACAAGGGAACCAAGAACACTCAATAGGTGATGCTGGGATCATTAGATATTCACAGGTAAAGAATGGAATAGGATCTATGTTTTACACCATTTTCCAAAATTAACTCAAGATAGATTAAAAACTAATGGAAGTTCTGAAACTACAGAACTCCTAGAGGAAAACACGGGAAAATTCTCCCAGATGTGGATCTTGGCAATGATTTTTTGGATATGCCAAGGAAGGCACAAACGGCAAACTAAAAATTAAGCAAGTGGGAGGACGTTAATCTAATCAGGTTCTGCACAGCAAAAGAAATCATCAACAAAGTGAAATGACAACCTACGTGATAGGAAACTGTATTTGCAAACCATATCTCTGATAAAAGGCTAATATTCAAAATATATAAAGAACCCATATAAATTCAACAGTAGAAAATAAAATAATTAAAAAGTGGGCAAAGGACCTGAGCATTCCTCCAGAGAAGATACATGAACAGTGTTCATCATCACTAGATGTTAAGGAAATTCAAATTAAAACCACTGAAAGGTTGTTGCTGAACCACAAAAGAGGCTGGGATTCTTGCCCTCCGGAGGAGAATTCAATCCGGGGCCGGAGACGAGGCCTGATCGCTCAGAGCTTTCATGTAATAGAGTTTTATTAAAGTATAAAAGCAACAGAGAAAGCTTCTGACACAGACATCAGAAGGAGGTTGGAGAGTGCTAGTGTTAGCAGTGGAGTTACATACCTTTTAATTAGTTATTACAATGAATCAAAACAATGTCTGGGGGTTGTAAAGATCTTACTAGACCTACTCCCATAATTTACATTTTAAGATAGCAGGTTTAGCCAGAAGGGTTTTTCCAGAAACTGTCTTCAAGCAGGATACATTATTGTTATATAATCCTAAGGAATGTAGAGGGGAAAAAAAAAAGTTTTTCCTTTCTTCCTCCTTGAGAATTCCAGACCCCTCTCTCCTTGGGGACCCCTGGACTTCTTATCAACCTGCCTAGAAATTGACTCTCTCACCACAAAGCAATATCAGCTCACACCTGTTAGAACCACCATCACCATAAGGCAAACACTGGCAAGAACACGAGGAAAAGGGAGGCTTTAGGCACTGTCAGTTGTAAACTGGTATAGCCACCATGGAAAACAGAGCAGGTTTCTCAGAAAATCATGAACAGAGCTGCCATTTGGTCCAGAGATTCCACTTCTGGGTGTTCATACAAAGAAAATGAAAACACTGACTTAGAAAGACATCTGCACCCTCAGGTTCATGGCAGCATTATTTACAATAGCCAAGACGTCAACATAAGTTTTTTTATCAACAGACAAATGAGTGAAGTTGTGGTGTATATAATATACATGTACACATATATACATGGAGAAGGAAATGGCAACCCACTCCAGTATTCTCGCCTGGAGAATTCCATGCACAGAGGAGCCTGGTGGGCTACATACAGTCCATGGGGTCACAAAATGTCGGACACGACTGAGTGACTAACACACACACACTATATATAATATACGTTTATATAATATATATACAATTAATATAATACCATACACAACATGAAAAGCAGGGAGATCCTATGATTTGTGACAACGTGGATGGACCTTGCCCTCAGTTATACTAAGTGAAGTCCCACAGAGAGAGGAAATACTGTATGAACTCACTTATATTGGGAATCTTTTAAAAAATTTAAAAACAAACTCATGAAAAAGAGATCAGACTTATGATTACCAGAGGCAGAAGGTGGAGGGGGAAGGATTGGAGAAAGGTGGTCTAAAAGTTCAAGCTTCCATCTACAAGATAAGTATGCGCGATGACTCTAGTGTGCACTGCTATTTGATACAAACCTTAGTGAAGTCACTCAGTCATGTCCAGCTCTTTTCGACCCTATGGACTGTAGCCTACCAGGCTCCTCTGTCCATGGGATCCTCCAGGCAAGGATACTGGAGTGGGTTGCCGTTTCCTTCTCCAGGGATCTTCCCGAACCAGGGATCGAACCCGGGTCTCCCACATTGCAGGCAGACGCTTTACCGTCTGAGCCACTAGGGAAGTCCCATTTGATACAAAAGAGTGTTATTAAGAGAATGAATCTTTGAGATCTCATCATGAGGAAACCTTTTATTTTTTTCCTTTCTCTTTTCTTCTTATTGTATCCATATGAGAAGATGGGTGTTAGATGAACCTATTGCGACCATAATTTCACAATAGATGTAAATCAAACTGTACACCATAAGCTTACACAGTGATGTATGTCAATTATTTATCGATAAAACTGGAGGGGAAAAAAAGAAACATTTTTGTCTTGCTAGAGAGCAAGGGTTATTGCAAACCGTCTGTTTCATTTTTAAAATCCCTCTTAAGACAAAGGGGAACACCAGGAGGTAGGCTGAAGAAGCAAGCCTGGTAAGGCAATGTCAGTGATTGATTCCTGATTAGAAGAGGACAGTTAGAGGGGCGGGGTGGGAGAGACCAGAAGCAGGCCCCCAGCGTGCCTCTGCACAGACTCACAGCTCCTCGGGAGACCCTGGCTGCCGGTGAAATGGCTGGATCGGCAGCTACTGGGAGGTGCGCATGGAGCCAGTTAGAAAGTCCAGAAGGTCATTCTGGTGTCTTTGAACAGCGAGTAGCAGAAGAAAACCCTAGGAAGGTCTTCTGATATCAAAATATAAGTCTTTCATGGGTAAAGAGAGATTGGAATGGAAGTAAGCCAGAGTGTTGCTGAAGAATAAAAGGGATGTCAGATAAATGATAATATGATTGGTGTGAAAAGTCATGTTATGCTAGGTATGACATTTTAAAGATTTTTATTGGAGTATAGTTGCTTACGGTGTTAGTTTCCACCATACAGTGAAGTGAAGCAGCTATGCTGTTGTTTAGTTGCCAAGTTGTGTCCAACTCTTTGCAGCCTGAAGGACTGCAGCGCGCCAGCCTTCCCTGTCCTTCACTATGTTCCAAAGTTTGGGTAAACTCATGTTAACTGAGTCGATGATGCCGTCCAACCATCTCATCCTCTGCCATCTGCTTCTCCTCTTGTCTACAATCTTTCCCAGCATCCCAGGGTCTTTTCAAATGAGTCAGTTCCTCACCTCAGGTGGCCAAAGTATTGGAGCTTCAGCTTTAGCATCAGTCTTTCCAGTGAATATTCAGGACTGATCTCCTTTAGGACTGACTGGTTTGATCTCCTTGCAGACCAAGGGACTCTCAAGAGTCCTTGCCAGCACCACAGTTCAGAAGCATCAATTCTTTGGTGCTCAGGCTTTTTTATGGTTCAAATCTCACATCCGCGCCTGACTACTGGAAAGTCAGCTGTTACACGTAGCCCCTCTTTGGGGAATTTCCTTCTGACTTAGGTTACCACAGAGCACTGAGCAGGAGAAGGCGATGGCCCCCCACTCCAGCACTCTCGCCTGGAAAATCCCATGGACAGAGGAGCCTGGTGGGCTGCAGTCCATGGGGTCGCTAGGAGTCAGACACGACTGAGCGACTTCACTTTCACTTTTCACTTTCATGCATTGGATAAGGAAACGGCAACCACTCCAGTGTTCTTGCCTGGAGAATCCCAGGGATGGGGGAGCCTGGTGGGCTGCCATCTATGGGGTTGCACAGAGTCAGACACGACTGAAGCGGCTTAGCAGCAGAGGACTGTGTAGGGTTCCCTGAGCCATACGGTAGGTTCTCATCAGTTATCTATTTCATACATAGCATCACTAGCCTATATGTGTGACATTTCTTGGAATATTGTCCCCACTGATATCTTCATCTTAGCCAGTTAACACTCACTGGTGATCTGTGTCAAGGCTGCTCCAAGGGCTTTCCCAGTGATTAGCTTCTTGAACTTCTGCAACCCTCCTTTTTCAAGAGGAAACTGAGGTTTGAAGAGTCAGTAATCCATTTGAGATGGTCTGGCTAAGAAGTTACGGGATTAGAGTTAGTTCCTCAGGTCTCGTTCACTTTTGCGGTTACCATTGCTTTTCTTAGACCATGCTGCTCTCACGGCTTGGTAAGTGTGATGATTTATGTTCAGTCAATGCCCAGAGCTGTCCTTTTCCACAAAATGGTATTTCCATAGGAATAAGTTAAGCTGCAAGGAGAGCTTCATCACGCCATTCATATGGTATGGCTTGCTTCCCTGAACTGGGCCACCACCCTGGGTAACACTTACCTACACTGTAAAGTTTGCCTTATAAATCCGAGCTAGATAAAAATAAAGTCTGCACAGAGCTTTTGAAACAGTCTTCAAACTCCAAGTTTTACTAACAATTGAATAGGACAACTCACAATCAGAAGGGCAAGCGATTTTGCTTGCTTATTGGCTGTGAGATACGAGATGAGCTCTTTAAACTCTAGACTGACCCTGTCCCGTGCGATCACACTGGCTACATGTAGCCATTTAAATTTCTATTTTAATCAATTACAATGAAATGCAACTATGGATTCACTTCCTCAGCTGCAGTAACCACATGGCTTTCAAGCCCGTAAAGCATGGCTAGTGCCACTGAGGAGGTGTGTTCACAGTTGCATTTACTTTTAATTGATTAAAATAGAAATTTAAATGGCTGCTATACTGGATGGTGCAGAAAGTTCTCTCAGACAACACGGGTCTAAATCTGGAATTCACACCCTCAAAGTCTTCTGATACTGTTTCCTGACTGGTGATGGGTCTAAGATCTAATGATGATCATTGTACCGTAAGTAAGACAGCATGTAAAAGGCTTTGCAGCTGTAAAGTGTTATATAAACTCTGTTACCTTATTGCAGTGCTCTAAAGTCATTTAGTCTTTGACTCATACTTTGGCTCTCGGCTCTTACAATCATGTCAGCTGTTTTTCAGAAGTTGAATTATGGATCTTGAAGCTGACATGTATACTTTGTCCTTTAAGATATTCACATATATCTAATTATGTAATGTAGGCAATTATACCATGTGATATGGAAATCATCACTTTCCCGCATAGACCATATCTATTGGAAATTAACAGAAAGAAGTTCCGGTCCACACAAGCTGATGAGAGTCCTAAGTGTTGCCTGGTTAGGAAGCGATGACTGTGGGTTGCAGAAAAGGCGAATAACAGTGTTGGGGTGCCTCGTGGAGTCAGTGGTTATCAAGTTTATTAACTCTCAGCAGCCTCAGTGACTAATGCATGTCTCACTCGGACTCCAGGACAGAACGTGACTTCTGGGTACGGGCTGCTCTCCCTGAGTTGGGCTGGTGTCTTTCAGGGAACTGCAGAGCCGCTCGGGCGTGAAGCTTTCAGCCGGCGCCATGGAAAGGAACCTGAAGAACGTCCTCGTGCTCTCCTTTGGGTTTCTGCTGCTCTTCACTGCCTACGGAGGGCTGCAGAGCCTGCAGGTAGGTGTGCGATGGCCGTCTGACCTCCCCTTCGGGATGGCTCCTGGACACCAAGATTATCCGTGCCACAGACAGTGAGGAATGTGGGGTATCTGTCCAGGTCACCCTCCCCAGTCCTCTACACAGACGGTGGCTCTACACACAGCCTCCGCCCCTAGTTCAACGGGATTGCACAACTGCTGGTGTCTGACCCTTGGACGAGGAGAGCTGGACTTGGGTTAGGGGTCTGATAAGGTCTGCCTTGCCTTTTGTGGGTGAGAGGAGAACAAGACTGATCACTGTGAATCTGTGGTCGGGCAGTAACGCAAATCTGTCAGAGGTCCGTGTGGATTCCTGCCTGATCTGCCCCGGGCAGTCTCTATTCTGATTACGCTAGCAGAGAATGAAATTTCAGCCCAGGGTGATGCCCAGAGTCAAGTTGAAGGATCATCCGTGACTCTGTAGACATTGCTCAGAGCTCTGGGATGGTGCAATGTGCCAGCATGTGTGAAGCACCCGCGTTTTCGTGCTGCACTGAGCCCGTGTTGAATGTGGTGAGTGGTGTCTGGAAGGAGAGCTTAGCGAGAGCGTGGACCCGTCGGTGCCACCGTCTGCACAGGAGGAAGCTGGCCAGGCCACTCTCCCTGGGCCCTGGCATGGGCTGATGGGGTCAGAATTCTCAGGGAGCAGTTGTAATCTCAATGACAGCCGATTGGCCCCTGGATTTAGCAGCTGGGGCAGAGGCGGGGGGCATGCCTTAGGATGTGCCAGGACTCCCAGCTCTCAGGCTGGGACCGTGGGACTCGAGGATACACGCGATCTGAGGGCCTCCCCAAGAGCCTGTCGGAGCGGCCTCTGTGTGGGGAGAGCACGCAGTTGAGGGGAGGCCACGCTGGCCTCCCCGTCTTCCCCAGGGCGCCCGCTGGGGGCCCGCTGTCACCGGCAGCTCCTCCTCAGAAGACCAGAGATGTTGGAGAACCAGACCTCCGACCTGTCATGGGAGGAGCTTATCTACCCGCTCACCCTGCTCTGTCCCTGTTAATCGGGCCGTATCTCCTCGCCCACTGATCCAGAGCATGTCGTGTCTGGACGCTTGCAGCCGGGCCTGGCTTAAGAAACAGCATGTGAGGATAGCACAGATATGGCCTTCGGGGTGGCTCACTCCCACCTCGGAGGGGTCTGCCTGCCTCCATCACTTCCTTCTGCTTTCGTCTGCTTGGCATCATTCTCGGGCCCCAGAGAGGTACCAGAGGCGGCCACGAGCATGCCGGCGTCCCAGCCCTGGTCTGGATGTGGTCGTGCACTTGCCGGGGACCCCGACACAGGCCTACGCTGCCTCCCGCACGAGCAGTCAGCCTCCTGTTTATGGTTCAGGCCGCAGGGTGAATGTCACGTCTCTCCTCCTCCTTCCCCGTGCCCGGGGCCCCGCGTCCGGGAGAGGCGGCCCTGTGTGTGCACCCGGGGTTCTGTGGTTCACCCTGCACTGTGTGTGAATTCTACGAGACCGGGCCCACCCCCACCACTGTGCCACTCTGTCCCTGCCTCAGCGCTCAGCACGCTTGGTGGCTGTTCGGTGAGTGAAGTCGTTGATATGTGCTCATGTGCCCAAGCGCCCTCTGGGGCGCTCCACGGGCTTACAGATCCGCTCCAGGTCCCCAGGGCGGGCTCTGGGCCTCCTGCGGGTCTAGCCATCCTGCCGCATCTCCCTGGAAGAGAGCTTAGCGGCTCTGGCTGAAGCATCTGACTCTTCTGGGCTCTCTCCTCTCAGGATGGGGCCTCTGTAACCCACGCCCTAAACATCCTGGCCCCACCTACACCCCCTGATGTTTCCCTGGTTATCCCCACTCCTGCAGGTCTCACGCCTTCCAGAAAGTCTTCTGGCGCGAGAAGGCCTGGCCTTCGTGTCCCCCCAGGAGCCTGGCCCCCGAGTCTCCCTGGCATGGCTCACTGTCCCCTGCGGTGGCCTTTGGGCAGCATCACTGACATCTGATATCGGTGCAGGTGTTGTCTTCTCCTTGAGCAGCCCTGGAGCTTCACATCAGCCGCTGCTGGTCCACGCTTATGACCGATCGGTCAATCAACCGATCGACTTGCAGATCGAGTTGAGTGACCATCCTCATTGTTGAGTACAGGTCACTTCCACGGGCTTTTTCTTGGGCATGTATTTTGCAAGTTGGCTCACATTTGCAAAGACAGGTGTTTGAATACGGTCGCTCATGTAAGAAAGAGGCATTTGCTTTTGAAAGTTGTTTCCCGTGTTGAAGGTTGAGACCCAGCTTCCTTCCCAGAGGTGGGAAGTGGAGCGCTATAGTAGTAACAGACATATTTGCTGATTGGCCGTGGGGCTGTGCAGGGGAAGGACATTCTAATGCAGAGGCCCGATGCCAGCTTCTCATTAGCACATGAAGGGGAAAGCTCACCAGTCAGGAGGCATCAGGCTCGAGTATTAAGCAACTAAGGGGCCCTGGCCAAGCCTGTTCTCTTGCTCCATGCTCCAGGAGACTAGTTACGAGCAGAAATTTCCTGGTAACCTTCACTTCACAGCAGACTATTCGACTTCTGATTCCAACCAGATTTTAGAATTTTCATGGGTCCAGGTCTTATTTTCAGTGTCAGTTAATTGGCCAACACGATTAAGTACCTACTGGGGGCAAGGCACCTGGGGAGATTCAGAAAAAGCTCACCCCTCTGAATTCAAGACCCTCGGAGATGCTTGATCTGCGCTTGAAGAAAGGGCACCACTCTGGACAGAGGCGGATGGTTAGAGGGCGGGGCAGCTACCCCAAGGAAAAGAGCCCATCCTGGAGTGAGAGCTCGGCCTGCGGGCCTGCAGTCGGCAGGGGGCTTCAGGGCGCCCGGTGGCTGGGTGGGGTACTCTGCTCTGTCTCACGGGGGACTTGGTAGGAAGGAAGATGAACAGTGCCACTGTTCTGTTTACGTCCGGGTTTGGGGTCGTCTGGATTAGTTAGCCAGGTGTGCGACTCACATGGTGCGCGTCTTTCCCGAGGGGGCAGGGCTACCATCCCAGCCGGAAGGAGAAGGAACGCGGGAGCTCTCAGTTCAGTGTCTGCCCGCTGCCGACACTCGAGCTGTGGTGGTCTCCTGAGTCTGGGGCTCTGGCTTCTGGGGGGAAGGGACCCTGTCGGGCTCACGTTTCTCCTCTGCTGTGTGGTCAGTGGCCTGGAGCCCAGCAGGCGACCCTCCACGAATGACTACAGGGTCGGCCTGAGCAGGACGTGGAGGAGGAAACAGGGCCGGGAGGAGCCTCGAGAGGGAGGGTCTGGCTGTGGGGGGGAGCACTTGTCTTCTTCATTCCTCGTCCTCCCCCCTTCTCTCCCACCACAGTGCTCATCTCCCGAGTAGCCTGGGGCCACCAGGGATCCCGGCCGCCTGCACGCCGTCTCCCCTCTCACCAGGGGGCGGAGGGGTGGGTACTGGGAAGCCTGAGCCCCCCAACCCCGGCTGCCCCGCGGTCTCTGGGCTGCTGGTCCCTGATCCACTGCCATCTCCTCTGCCCCCGTCCCTCAGCTGGAGGAGAGGAAGCCTGCCGCTGGGCCTCGGGGGCGGGGGGCGGCCCCGAGCGCCTGGCCCGGGCCTCGGACACTGACGGCCGGTCGTGCTCCTGCAGAGCAGCCTGTACAGCGAGGAGGGCCTGGGCGTGGCGGCGCTCAGCACGCTCTACGGCGGCATGCTGCTGTCCTCCATGTTCCTGCCGCCCGTCCTCATCGGGAAGCTCGGCTGCAAGTGGACCCTCGTGCTCGCCATGTGCTGCTATGTGGCCTTCTCCCTGGGCAACTTCTATGCCAGCTGGTACGCCCGCTCCCAGCTGCTGCCCGCACCCTGCCCCACGGCCGGGGCAGGCCGTGACCGCGTCCCCTGCTTTCCCGCCAAGATGCCCCTGTCCCCTCTGCTAGGCCATGCTCCCCTGACCCCCCCACCCTGCCTGACCTCTCCTCGGGCCCCCAGCTTCCCTCCTGGGCCAGGGAGGGCACTTTCACGGCCCCAGCAACGAGGGTGTAGAAGCTGCCTAAGATGTGGAGGGTGAATTTCAGGGAGACCGGGCAGAGTGTGACCTGGGCCAGACCTCACACGCTCACCCCATCACAGAGAGTGCATGCAGCACGCCTGGAGCCGGTGTCCCGGCTGCACCTGAGCTCTGCCTGCTCCGGGATAGACAGGGACCCTCAAGGGACCCTTGTTCCCAGGGGCACGCCGCTCAAGCGTCTCCTAGAGGGACACCCCTTGTCACCCATGATGTACTGACGTGCTGCTAAGTCCGTCCCACTCTTTGAGACCCTGTGGATTGTACCCCACCAGGCTCCTCTGTCCACGGGATTCTCCAGGCAAGAATACTGGAGTGGGTTATTGTTGCCTACTCCGGGGGGTCTTCCCGACCCAGGGATCAAACCCACTTCTGCACTGCAGAAGAGTCTTTACCGCTGAGCTGTCAGGGAAGCACACGGGTATGATGGCTTCACATTATTCCTTCTCTTGTTACCAGAGTCTCAGACGGGATCCTACAGCAGAGAGTGACAGACAGGGAGATGGGTGGATAGATAGATAATAAATCAGGTTTAATCTTCTGCCATTAGAAATATCTAGAACCCGCCCAGTCTTATCTGTTGTCCCAGCTCACTGTAGCTGCATCCAAGCACAAAAACACTGACACCAAATTTCACTCTTGCAAATGATCCTGAACTAGAAAAGCGTCTGATTTTCTCATTCATTTGAGTCTGAGGGCGACTCAGTCAAGCTGACCAACCCAACACAGTGACACTTCCTGGGCTGGGCCAGGAAGCGGCCAAGGCAGCTCGTGTCCACGTTCGTCTCTCAGGTACACTTTGATCCCCACCTCCATCCTGGTGGGGCTGGGAGCCGCCGCCCTGTGGTCTGCACAGGGCACCTACCTCACCATCGTGGGGAACACGCAGGCGCGGAAGACAGGACAAGTCGGCAAAGACGTGGTCAACCAGTACTTCGGCATCTTCTTCCTCATATTCCAGTCGTCTGGCGTGTGGGGCAACCTGATCTCGTCTCTCGTGTTCGGCCAGACGCCCACTCAAGGTAACAGGAAGTGGGGACCACCCAGGTCGCCTGGTCCCCCCCCCGCTCACGTCCTCATTCAGGACATGAGCAGTGGTCACGTGGGGCCCCGAGACCTGGTTCTCAGACTGCCTGGACCCGGCTCCTCCCTGGACAGTCTGGGCAGGTCTGAGGGCCCGTCTGGTCCCCGGGTGCCTTGGCCGCCATTCTTTAGGGAGGAGTGCTCTGGGGAAACTGAGGGTCACTACCTGTGGAATGCGAGTTCATGTGTCCTTCAGTTCAGTTCAGTTCAGTGGCTCAGTCGTGTCCAACTCTTTGCAACCCCATGGACTGCAGCACGCCAGGCCTCCCTGTCCATCACCAACTCCCAGAATTTACTCAAACTCATGTCCATTGAGTCAGTGATGCCATCCAACCATCTCATCCTCTGTCGTCCCCTTGTCCTCCTGCCTTCAATCTTTCCCAGCATCAGGATCTTTTCAAGTGAATCAGTTCTTTGCATCAGGTGGCCAAAATATTGGAGTTTCAGCTTCAGCATCAGTCCTTCCAACGAATATTCAGGGCTGATCTCCTTCAGAATGGACTGGTTGGATCTCCTTGCAGTCCAAGGGGCTCTCAAGAGTCTTCTCCAGCACCACAGTTCATAAGCATCAGTTCCTTGGTGCTCAGCCTTCTTCATGGCCCCGCCCTCACATCCACACACATCCATGGAGTCCTTACTATCCTTTAGACTAAGAATGGTTTCCGTGAATTTATTTTCCCACGGAATCGATTCATTCACCAGTGTTTTCAATATTACACAAAAGGCCACCATCCCCAACAGATTTGAACACTGGATGACCAGGGTCTTAACTTTCCTCTCTGCCCGGCCTCACCCAGACAGGGTTACAGAGTGTGCGTCTGTTTTACTTTGTGTCTGAAGACTTCAACCAAGGGCAGAGGAAACACATGTCTGCAGTTCTCACAGGAAGCTTTATTAATGGGGAAGAGGTGCTAACTGTCCTGTTATCAGGAATCTTTCTCTCTGCCTTGATCCTCTGTACTGCTCATCCACTCAAGTCCCAGCTTTTGGAAATAAGAATCTTTCCTCCCTCTTTGCTCACATGATGTCATCCTTGCTGAGTACCTCCACAGAGGGAAATTGCAGGGTTGATAGACACCAATCATTACTCAATATTGCCAGAACCATCAGCAATCGACCAACAGAAGCTAGGGTGAACGGAGGCGTGAACGGGTTCACTTTCAAAGACACGCAGACAAGTAAGCTTAATCTCTCCCTGGTCACCGGACACAGAATCTGAGGGCTGGAAGGCACGTTGGGAGCCTTGCGAGTCTTCTCCACCTTCCTGTGCCTCCAGCCTCCACGCTGCCGCCTTGTCCCCAGCTGCGCACCTCCCGAGCCACAGGAATGCCGCAGCATCTCATGCGCTGAGATCAGTATTATGGGAACGATGAGACACCGAGGATGCTTGTCTGTGACATGTCCCCTTTCTTCGGAGATTCAGTGTGGGTCTACTGAGAGTCACTGAT
Organism: Connochaetes taurinus; assembly: GCA_006408615.1. Classification (NCBI taxonomy): domain Eukaryota; kingdom Metazoa; phylum Chordata; class Mammalia; order Artiodactyla; family Bovidae; genus Connochaetes; species Connochaetes taurinus. The sequence continues at coordinate 383,639 of SJXO01000527.1, forward strand.
TGCTCACACGTCATTCTTTCTACGGCTAAGAAACATTCAGAGAAAGTATGAACGAACCTGCCCACGGTGATGGGTCTCTTTACAGATGAGTCTCAGAACCCAGTGGGCCTGACACCCAGTCTAACATATCTTATTTATAATTCTGAAAAGTGGAAACCTTTTAATGAAGTTAGCAACAGTATAACTAGTAGCCAGCATTTATTCCACACGGGTCCGGAGTGTCTTAAAATCAAGCACATAGATGTTTCCGAGGAGAGACGTGTCTGAGACCCTGGATGGAACAGCCCCCGTGGTTGGCTATGACCTGTGGTGGGTCTCACGCTCCGTGTGGCCACACTCTCCCTGGCACATCCTTCCACGTGTGCCGTCTCCTGTTGCGAGTTCCCCGTGTCCTCAGTCGGCCTCTCTGCTTCCACAGGGACCGTCCCAGAGGAGCAGCTGCAGGCCTGCGGGGCCAGTGACTGCCTGATGGCCGTGGCGTCCACCAACAGCACGAAGTGGCCCTCCCAGGACCTCATCTACACGCTCATGGGCATCTACACGGGTATGTGCCAGCCCCAGGAACCCGGGCAAAGCAAGACCTTCCTGGGTCAAAAAGACCACCTTCCCGGGGCTCGGATGATCTGAGCTTATCTGAAAACGCCCCTCAGAATGCGTTCAGCTGGGTGGTGCCTGGGGCCTTCCCACATGAAACCCAGCACAGCAGCCTCTGCTGTCGGAGGTCTCGCTTGATGACGGAACCAGCCCCACATCTGCACCATCCAGGCCCGTGGTCATCACGTGTGCTTACTGAAATTCTAATTAACGAAAGTAAGATGACTCTTCCGAGGTCACACAGCAGCCACGTTCCAAGTGCTCAGTGGCCACGAGGGGCTGTGGCCGCCCTGTTGGGTGGCACCGAGGTGGCCCATGGCCTTGGTGAATCGGCTGCTTGCAGGGCTTCCCTGGAGGCTCAGATGGCAAAGAATCTGCCTGTAATGTGGGAGACCCAGGTTCAATCCCTGGGCCAGGAAGATCCCCTGGAGGAAGGCATGGCAACCCACTCCAGTGTTCTTGCCTGGACAATCCCATGGACAGAGGAGCCTGGGGGGCTACAGTCCACGGGGTCACAGTCAGACAGGACTGAATGAATGTCACACCTCACACTTCAGCTACATCTGGTTTGATTTGGAAGTCCCAAATCTTGGGCTTATCACCTTTTTCTGAAGCGTATACTTAAACGACTTCTTCTGAGAGGCTGGGGCTGGGCGGGCGTCTCCCACTGCCCACCCTTGGGTATCTGTGAAGCCTTGTGGCTCCCACTGCTGGCCACAGGGCAGCAGAAGGTGTTGGACACTGGAAATTTGGGAAGAGATGGCTGCCCAAGGGGAGTGAGTTCCTATGACGGCGCTTATCCTTGTTGTTCAGTCGCTCAGTCGTGCTGACTCTTTGCAACCCCACAGACTGCCACACTCCAGGCCTCCCTGTCCTTCTTCACCTTCTGGAGCTTGCCCAAACTCATGTCCATTGAGTCGGTGATGCCATCCAACCATCTCATCCTCTGTTGTCCCCTTCTCCTCTTGCCTTCAATCTTTCCCAGCATCAGGGTGTTTTCCAATGAGTCAGCTCTTTGCATCAGGTGACCAAAGTATTGTAGCTTCAGCTTCAGCATCAGTCCTTCCAATGAATATTCAGGGTTGATTTCCTTTAGGATTGACTGGTTTGATCTCTTATCCTTAGATGCTTATTTGAATGAAAAATTTCTAAATGACCCCACTACTTTGGGCATATCTTTAAATTAGGTGGTTGGGTTTTTTTTTTTTTTTTTGGTGTCCATTTGAAGAAAATTTAAGGAAAATTTAAGGATCATTCTTGAATTCTGGAATCTGTGAAGGTCTTGGATTGTATCCTCCTTAATGACCACGAGTCTGATAAGAGTCAGATTGGATGGGACTGAGTGCAGACGCCACTGGGAATCGAAGGCCATGAGGCCGTGTGCATGGGCGGCTCGTCTCCATGGTGAGATCAGCTGCCACCAACACGCCGGTCTCTTTCAAAGTCACTTCCATATCAGAGGAGCCAAGGGGCCCTTTACACTGATAAACCAGAGTGAGCACCAGAGACGGGCCCAGAGAGCAGGCAGATGAAGTCCTGGCTGTCGGTGACCTTGGAGGCCAGATGTGCATTCAACTAATTGAAATTAGTTGAACAGGAGGAGTGTTTTGAACAAAGCTCTCAGATGACAAGTAGTTACATCTCCTTGAGAAATTGGGTTCTAGGGATGGTGACTGCAGCTATGAAATTAAAAGACGTTTACTCCTTGGAAGAAAAGTTATGACCAACCTAGATAGTATATTCAAAAGCAGAGATATTACTTTGCTGACTAAGGTCCGTCTAGTCAAGGCTATGGTTTTTCCAGTAGTCATGTATGGATGTGAGGGTTGGACTGTGAAGAAGGCTGAGTGCCGAAGAATTGATGCTTTTGAACCGTGGTGTTAGAGAAGACTCTTGAGAGTCCCTTGGACTGCAAGGAGATCCAACCAGTCCATTCTGAAGGAGATCAGCCCTGGGATTTCTTTGGAAGGAATGATGCTAAAGCTGAAACTCCAGTACTTTGGCCACCTGATGCGAAGAGGTGACTCAGTGGAAAAGACTCTGATGCTGGGCGGGATTGGGGGCAGGAGGAAAAGGGGACGACCCAGGATGAGATGGCTGGATGGCATCACGGACTCGATGGACGTGAATCTGAGTGAACTCCAGGAGTTGGTGATGGACAGGGAGGCCTGGCGTGCTGTGATTCATGGGGTCGCAAAGAGTCGGACACGACTGAGCGACTGAACTGAAGTGAACTGAGGGCAGCTCTGATGGGAAGGTGGTACCCAAGCCGGGTATTGAAGGATGAGTAGGAGTTTACCAGGCAGAGAAGGAGAGATAAGTGGACGCTGAAGGCAGAGAAGCTGCAGAGGGAGCCAGTGGAGCTGGAGGCCAGATGGCAAAGGCGGGGAGGACGTGTGCAGCCTGTCCCCTCCTGTGTGCAGCCTGTCCCCTCCCGCATGCGTGTGCAGGGCCCCTGGAGCCCACGTGCAGCCTGTCCCCTCCCCATCCTTTCAGGGTGCGGTTTCCTGGCTGTCCTGCTCATGGCCGTGTTTCTGGAACCTGTAAGAGATGCTCAGCCAGAAGATGAGGGCGAGAAGCAGGCGCCCCCTTTCTGGTCCACTTTGCTGTCGACGTTTAAGCTGCTCAGAGACAAGCGCCTGCGTCTCCTGATCTTGCTGCCGATGCTCAGCGGGTTCGAGCAAGCCTTCCTGTCAGGCGACTACACGCGGGTAAGAGAGGAGCTGGCTGGAGGGCGGTTCGGGGCTCCCCGGGCTGCACGCAGCCCTTCCGGCCTTGGGGGAGCTGCCCATGGGGCTGGACGTGAGCTCACCTGGCCTGGAACCAGGGACGCCTCTCGCTTGAGACGTGTCTCCAGGTAAAGGACCAAAGCCGCTTGGGAGTCATCGCAGTGACCCTTATTTGCCTGCATCTCACCCCGTGTCCTTGTCTTAGAGTGGAAAATAGAGAAAACACTGAAATTCCTTATTGCCTAGCTCTTAACAAATGTTTATTCTGAAGTCTAGTTGGTTGACAGTGTCGTGCAACTCTCGCGTGTGGAGCAGAGCAAGCGGTCCAGGAGCACAGCTGTGTGTACACACTCTTTCTCAAAGTCTTTGCCCATCCAGGTTATTGCAGAATGTTGGGCAGAGGTCTCTGCGCCGTGCAGCAGGTCCTTGCTGGTTATCCACTTCAAATATGGCAGTGTGCACACGTCCACCCCAGACCCCCTGCCTGCCCCTTCTCGCCCTTCTTCCCCTGCTGGTTACATAAGTTTGTTCTCTGAGTCTGTTTCTGCTGGTGAATGAGCTCACGTGTATCGTTCATCACATGATACTTGTCTTTCTCTGGCCAACTTCACACAGTGTGATGACACTCTCTAGTCGCATCCATGCTGCTACCAATGACGTTATTTCATCCTTTTTATGGTTGAGTAATATTCCATCTATTTCTCCTTTATTGACTATGCCAAAGCCTTTGACTGTGTGGATCACAATAAACTGTGGAAATTCTGAAAGAGATGGGAATACCAGACCACCTGACCTGCTTCTTGAGAAACCTATATGCAGGTCAGGAAGCAACAGTTAAAACTGGACATGGAACAACAGACTGGTTCCAAATAGGAAAAGGAGTGCGTCAAGGCTGTATATTGTCACCCTGCTTATTTAACTTCTAAGCAGTACATCATGAGAAGCGCTGGACTGGAAGAAACACAAGCTGGAATCAAGATTGCCGGGAGAAATATCAATCACCTCAGATATGCAGATGACACCACCCTTACGGCAGAAAGTGAAGAGGAGCTAAAAAGCCTCTTGATGAAAGTGAAAGAGGAAAGTGAAAAAGTTGGCTTATAGCTCAACATTCAGAAAACGAAGATCATGGCATCCGGTCCCGTCACTTCATGGGAAATAGATGGGGAAACAGTGGAAACAGTGTCAGACTTTATCTTTTTGGACTCCAAAATCACTGCAGATGGTGATTGCAGTCATGAAATTAAGACACTTACTCCTTGGAAGGAAAGTTATGACCAACCTACACAGCATATTGAAAAGCAGAGATATTACTTTGTCAACAAAGGTCCGTCTAGTCAAGGCTATGGTGTTTCCAGTGGTCATGTATGGATGTGAGAGTTGGACTGTGAAGAAAGCTGACCGCTGAAGAATTGATGCTTTTGAACTGTGGTGTTGGAGAAGACTCTTGAGAGTCCCTTGGACTGCAAGGAGATCCAACCAATCCATCCTAAAGGAGATCAGTCCTGGGTGTTCACTGGAAGGAATGATGCTGAAGCTGAAGCTCCAGTACTTTGGCCACCTCATGAGAAGAGCTGACTCATTTGAAAAGACCCTGATGCTGGGAGGGATTGGGGGTAGGAGGAGAAGGGGACAACAGAGGATGAGATGGTTGGATGGCATCACGGACTCGATGGACCTGAGTTTGAGTGAACTCCGGGAGTTGGAGATGGACAGGGAGGCCTGGCGTGCTGTGATTCATGGGGTTGCAAAGAGTCACACTGAGTGACTGAACTGAACTGAACTGAGTAATTAGCGATGTTGAGCATCTTTTCACGTGCCTTTTGCTCCTCTGTATGTCCTGTCTGGAGAAAAGTCTATTTGGGCCCTTACCTAGTTTTTGAATATTGAGTTACAATCTAGAAACGGAGGTGGCTCAGCATGGTTGCCCTGGCTACTCAGATGCCCTTTCCCTGGATGCCCACCTGACCCCTGCACAGTCTGCCCTCTTTGTTCCTAGAGGGGGTCCTTCTTTGGGCGTGGCTGGAGCGGAGCCCCAGGTCTGGCTGGCCACCTTTATCGAGGGTCTCTCCCTGAGCGCCTGTCTCTGGAGCCCCTGCCCAGGTGGGGTTCTGTCCTGGAGACCCCGGTGGGATGCTGTAAAAGGGATGTCACAGACAGGGATGGTAGAGAGGTTTTTGCCCGGAAAGTGTGGGAGAGGAGCTGGGCATTGGAGGGAGACAGCCAGGTCCAAGGCTGGACCCTCCAGCCTGTGTCGAGAGGCCCACCCCCCAGGACCACCACTCGTCCTCCAGGGAGCTTCCTCGCCAGCCCCCCCACGGCTCCTTCCCAGGAGGGGCTGCCAGACTTGCAGGAGAAAGAGCAGGGTACAGATCTGAGTTCCAGATAAGCCGCAAACTCCCCCTGGAGTGCAGCCCCGCATGTTCGGGCGCCCAGGGCTGCCTGTGGCCTCTGCTCTGAGGACTGTCCTGGTGGAAACCTGGAGTTTCCAAGAACGAGAGGGATGACACAGAGTCCCTGGGTCTGGACGCGGCCACTCCCCTCGGACTTGCCGCGGACCACCGCCTGTGAGCTCAGGCTTGGCCGGCACCATCCAGGAGCCAGCGGCCTCCTGATGGGTCTGTCCTGATTCTGCAGAGACGGGCGCATCGCGAGAGCCCATGGCAAAACTGAGCCGAAATTAGAGATTTCCTGTACCCGCCCCCCCCCAACCCTACCTGGCTACAGCCTCCCCCACTGTCTACAGTCCATCTGTCCGTTTGTCACAACCGGTGCACCCACAGGGCCACCTTCTCATCACCTCACATCCAGCGTCTCCCTGGGGGCTCGCTCTTGGTGTCGGTGTTCTCGGGGTTTGGATGCAGGCATGATGACATGTATGCATCATGACCGTATCGTTCAGGGCAGCTTCAAGGCCCTAAAGCCCCCCGAGCCCCCTGCTCACCCCAAGGTCTGTCCTCAGCCAGCCGCCCACAGGCAGGAGGGGCACGGCCCGCCCCAGGAGAAGACTTCAGACTCGGAACGGCAGTGCGCCACGCCTGCGATGCAGGGACACGGGGAGGACGTCTGTCCAGATGGTCCCGTTAGCTCTCACTCAAAAGGGGCGCCACCACTGTCCTCGCCCTGGGAACGGAAGGCCCGGACAAGCTTTCAGGCCAACTCAGCAGGCCAGCGGTCACACGGCAGATGGCGTTTTAGCACAGCCTGCACTCCCTGACTTGGATGAGCCCCCAGCGAGCTGCGGCTTCCGCGCCTGGCCCCGAGCGGGGCGAGGCTGGCGCGGGTGACGGTCTGTCCTCTCCCGCAGTCCTACACCACCTGCGCCCTGGGGATCCAGTTCGTGGGCTACGTGATGATCTGCTTCGGGGCCGTCGACGCCCTGTGCTCCGTGCTCTTCGGGAGGCTGGCCCGGTACACCGGCAGGACCGCACTCTTCGCGCTGGGTAGGCGGGTGCTGGGCGCGGCCCGGGGCGGGTCCGGCTGCACTGTGGGCGGTTGCAGCCTGTGTGAAGGGGGCCGGGGTTGGGGTGAGGAGGGGGGCCGCTGGACGCACACAAAGTAGGGGGGACGGAGGTCAGGCGGGAGGCAGGGGGCTCCCAGGAGGAGGGGATCTTGGCTCACGCGCTGGGTGAAGCTGGTTGTCTGAACACGCCTCCCCTTCCGCCTCCCCTGGGGGACCAAGCAGCAGAGACGGTGAGAATGAGGGCGTTCAAGGAAAGCGCCAGCCGACAGTGGCCGTCCTGCGGGTCTGAGGCGACGCAGCAAGAGGGAGGGGAAGCCAAAGCATGGTGCCGGCCGAGGCCTGAGTCATTCGATTCTTACTGAGGAACAGAGATGCCTAGTAACTCACCCAGGGTCACGCAGCCCCAGGAAACCCTGGAGGCACCTGCTCCACGTGCTCCTCGGCCGCCCTAGAGGGTCACAGGCTGCTCTGTCTCCCCGGTCGGGGGGCATCACAGGGCCTGCAGACTCACGAAGCCGAGACCTCAGGCTGTGAGGACAAAGCCGGGAGGAGCGAGGAGGCCTTGCTCCCCGTCCTGCTTGGAAGGCCCCGCTCCCAGGCTTGGGGGCCCTCTTCCCTTCCCCTCCCCACACCCCCCCCTTAGTGAGAAGCAGGGGTCCCCACTAATGAAGAAGCCCAGTGTCTCCCACCCTGAACCCCCACAATCTGGGGCCTCCTCTGCCCAGCAAGATGACACTTTGCTCTAAGACACAGAGGTGCATCACCCCAAGGCTCCCCCGCCATTGTCGCTGTGAAGACCAGAGGCGGGCAGAGTCGCGCACCTGCCAAGGGTGCCCCCAGTAGCCTGCACGGGTCAGGTCAAAGGCACCAGAGAAAGCAGGCAACAGTAGTCTAGGGAGCAGGGGGTCAGAGGCTCGGCCCGCGGCTCCGAGGGTCTCAGAGGAGCCCCCCGTCCCCTGCCCCCGCCCCCAGGGGCCGTGACCCAGCTGGCCTGCATCATTGCCCTCCTGCTGTGGAAGCCGCACCCCAGCCAGCTGCCCGTGTTCTTCGTGTTCTCCGGCCTCTGGGGCATGGCCGACGCGGTCTGGCAGACACAGAACAACGGTGAGTGCCTGGCGCAAGGCCGGCCCGCTCAGGGGGCCCCAGCTTGGCCGGCTGTGGAGGGCTCAGGGGCCCTGAGGGAGACGGGGAGACGCGCGTCAAGGAGCAGGAGCTGGAGGGCGGGCCCCACTTCCTCCCGCGGGCTTGGATCCGCGATGCCCGGGAGAAAAGGCAGCGGAGCCCGCAGCTGTCCTTGCTAACATGGCCATCCCGTCATGGCTCCCCCCGGACGAGCTCCTCTGGGCAGAGCGATGTCCTGCCCGTGCGTCTGGGCAGAAGGGCTTCTGTCTGCTTCTGTCTGCTTTCAGTGGAGGTGTGGGGAGGAGCCAAAGCTTACAGGTTACCATGACGTCCCTCGGTGGACGGGAGAACGAGTTGCGGGTGGGAGGGCTCAGCTGCATATTCATCCTGGGGGCCACGCCTGAGTCCCACCTGTCTGATTGTCCTCTGGGCAGCAGGAAGCCTGGGGGAGGCTGGAAGGGAGCCATCTCTAACAGCACCGCCTAGACGGGAGTGGGGCTTGTAAACAGGAGACGTGTACTGCTCTGGGGCTGGGTGTCCAGGACGAAGGCACCGCAGATTCGGGGACTGGAGGACCCACCTTCTGGCTCATAAACATCTCACTGAGTCCTCAGTGGATGTAGGGGCGAGGGACAATCAGGGGTCCCCTTCACGAGGGCACTGTACCCCCGAGGGCTCCCCGTACCACCTCATCGCTCCCAGAGACCACCTCCCAACACCGTCACCTGGGGGGTTCAGCCTCTGTGCTTAGGGGGGCCTGTGAGGACAGGCTGGCTGCAGTGCTGAAGGCGAGGGTGGCGGCTGGCCCGATCTGGGGCTGAACTGCCTGGTGAAGGGGCCGGGTTCACTCAGCACCCACGGAAGCAGCAGCGGGGGTTTACAGCTGGGGACGGGGGTAGGGCGAGCTGCTGCGGCAATGCAGGGGAACGTGGGGACGTGCAGGGGTATGCCACGCAGAGGGCCATGGTCAGAAGGGGCTGAGCAGCGGAGCTGCTGGAAGCAGGGAGGAAAGGAAGCCAGGACAGGCTAGGACCTGGTGGTCCCAGGGCCGGGCTGGACATTGGGACTCCCGGGCTGCAGGCGGCCGGCAAGCCCCCAGACAGCAGGGTTGGAGGCATCCACTGAAGGGCTTGGCTTGGGCTTGACCAGGACAGGGGACCCCGATCAGGGGGACCCAGCCCTGAAAGGGGCTGTCTTGGGCGTGTGTAGCGGTAGTGTTGTTGCTGTTGTTCAATTGCTCAACCATGTTCGACTCTTTGCGACCCCATGAACCACACCACACAAGGCCTCCCTGTCCCTCACCATCTCCCAAAGTTTGCCCAAGTTCAGGTCCACTGAGTCAGTGATGCCATCCAACCATCTCATCCTCTGTTGTCCCCTTCTCCCGCTTTCAGTCTTTCCCAGCATCAGGGTCTTTTCCAGTGAGTCAGCTGTTCCCATCAGGCGGCCAAACTATTGCAGTTTCAGCTTTATCATCATTCCTTCCAGTGAATATTCAGGACTGATTTCCTTTAGAATGGACTGGTTGGATCTCCTTGCAGTCCAAGGGACTCTCATGAGTCTTCTCCAACACCACGGTTCAAAAGCATCAATTCTCTGGCGCTCAGCTTTCTTTATAGTCCAACTCTCACATTCATACATGACTACTGGAAAAACCATAGCCTTGACTAGATGGACCTTTGTGGGCAAAGTGATGTCTCTGCTTTTTAATGTGCTGTCTAGATTTGTCATAGCCTTTCTCCCAAGAAGCAAGCATCTTCTAATTTCATGGCTACAGTCACCATCCACAGAGATTTTGGAGCAAGAGAAAATCTGATTATTAATTTTCGATGCAGAGTGAAGAGCTGTGAGGAGAGGAGAAGGGACCTGGGGAGCAGAGGACGCTGAGAGGCGGGGAGGGCGCCCAACAGGGGCATGTGGGACCAGGGGGCTGAGGGGCCTCCAGGCCGGGAGGGGAGGGGTCCCGTTTCTTTGGAAAGTGTGGGAAGGCAGTCAGCATGAAGGACAGGAAGACTGTCACTCTGGGGAAAGGAGCTGAGTTCAGGCCTGAGAGTCCTGGCTTCCTGCAGGAGCCACAGCCAGGACGCCCTAACGAGACAGAGAGCATTGACTGCGGGCCGGCGGGTTAATCCCGCGAGGATTCACTCATGATGCAGCCCGGCAGGTGGCGTCACCCCCATGGCACCTCACCCAGAAGAAGGGCAGCACCTGCAGAGGTCTGGGCTGGAGCAGCGACGGACTCGGGAGGGCAGGGTCTTCCAGGACCCATTGATGGCCGTGGCTGGGGGGCGGGAATGTTGAGGCCCCAGGAGGTGAGCCGTCTCTGCAGCCAACAAGCCACTGAGGGGTGAGCCAGGGGCGGATCCGGCTCAGAAGGGAGTTTCTTCCCTTGGAAATGCCACCCACAGTCCAGCCCTCGCCAGGGAAGCACCTGGGATTGGAAAGTAGGTCAGGCCCAGACACAAGCCAGCAGCTGCCATTTCCGGGAATGGGGGCCTGGCTGCTGTCCCTGCACCCAGGGATGTCACACATGTGGCCTCGGCAGTCCAGGACAGCCCCTCTTTAGCATCTGAGTCAGTGCCGGCCTGTGAAACAGCTGAGGAAACATCCCCGAGCAAACCCAAGGTCGTTGGAATCAAGGGGTTTGGCTTTCACAGCCTTTCTCCCGCCTCCACGACGCAGGAGACGCTCCTGGAATTCTGAGCCAGGTGACAGAGGTGTGCTCAGCTCAGCACAGACTGCTGTGTTTGGACAAAGGGCAGCTGTGTGGAAGCGGCGACAGATTAGCCGCAGGTGCATCTGTTGCTCAACAGAGGAAATCCCTGAGTCGGTAGAGGAGACAAACAGAAACCACACTTACTTTTCTCGGCCGCCCAGACCATAAGCCAGTGAGGGGTCCCCACAGCCCCGGAGGACTCTTAGCGATCATCAGGAGAGAGCACCTCCACGTCCCCGTGGAGGGGCAAGAGACCCCCACTGTTTATGCCCCAGTGCTTCTGCCGACTTGCTCTGATTAACTGACTTCCCTGAGCTCAGCTGAGCTTTCTGAAGTGTTTACACGAAGAACTGATGCTATTGAACTGTGGTGTTGGAGAAGACTCTTAAGAGTCCCTTGGACTGCAAGGAGATCCAACCAGTCCATCCTAAAGGAGATCAGTCCTGGGTGTTCATTGGAAGGACTGATGTTGAAGCTGAAACTCCAGTACTTTGGCCACCTGATGCAAAGGGCTGACTCATTGGAAAAGACCCCGATGCTGGGAAAGATTGAGGGCAGGAGGAGAAGGGGACGACAGAGGCTGAGATGGTTGGATGGCATCACCGACTTGATGGGCATGAGTTTGGGTGGACTCCAGGAGTTGGTGATGGACAGGGAGGCCTGGCGTGCTGCAGTCCATGGGGTCGCAAAGAATCGGACACGACTGAGTGACTGAACAGAACTGAACTGAACTGAACACTTAGAAGTCAGGTCAGGACCTGGGATGCACAGCCGTGTGCATACAATTCCCAGGTGTTCGGAAGGCTCGCAGTAAACCTGTTGGGTTCTTCTCTATCCCTGAGACACGGGAATAATTGCTCCAGCTCTTCCTCCTTTTCCATGGACATGAGAGACTATCAGGCTGAGCCTTTGTCAAGGTGAGCAGCTACATGAAGTCCAGTGAATGACTTGTGTTAAGTCCTTGAATAAGAATACGATTTTAAAATGAATTATTTCTGTCTTTTTGTTCAAATTAAGTTTTTTTTGAGTAAAAATCAGTTCTTGGGGGGAAACTGTTCTTCCCATCTGTGGTTTGTGACTTTCTCAACCATCTTGACCAGGAGGGCTGTTTTCATAACAGAGCTCCCTACGGGCTCCCCTCCCTGCAGTGTGGTCCATCCATACCGTCTCCGTGTTTTCAAAACCTGCACATTTCGTGTAGCTTTTGCCACTTACCAAGACCAGCTCTCTCACTTCTGCTGTCTCAATAGCAAGATGGATTTCTAATGCTCTTCTCCCTGGATGTTTCTCTCTGTTAAGAAAAGATGTGAGTCACGTACATTCCTAGTCACGTACATTCCTAGTTACTGAGACGGAATACAATTGAGTACAGTACAACCTTCCTTTGCAGTCACCACTTCTCAATGGAAAAGCTGATTTTGCTACGTTTGGGCAGGACCATCCCAGCCTTTCCTTCCTGGGGCAGAATCCTGCCTCCCCCTGCTCCAGGTTCCCACTGGGCTCAGGGTTCCCACTGGGCTCCAGAGAGCCCTCCCGCCTCTGGAGCCATTCATTTTGGCTGCTCTCTGCTTATCCGCCCTGACAGTACTGTTGCTATGGCAACACTTGCAGACCAATGCTTGAATCTGAGACAACTGGAGTGTCTGGCCTTGAAATACCCTTTTGCCTCATCAGCCACCAAAGGGGCTGCCTCCAGGCTGATAAATTCAGAAGATCTGTCCTTTCCTATGTGCCTGGCTCATGCATCCTGTCATTTCCAACCAAACAAGACTTTTCCTCATCCTGGCATCGGAGGTCGGGAGTCTGCATCCAGTCACTTTCACCTGGTGCCGTGGCCAGGTCGGACTGCAAGCAGGCTTTTCTTCTTTTTGTTTTATAATAATCTTAGATTGATGGGAAAGTTGCCAATAGAGTGCAGAATTCCCACATACTGTCCACTCTGTCTGCTCAATTCGAGCATCTTAGAAGCCTGTGGTACATTTGTCAAAACCGAGGAATTAACATTGGAAAATAACGGAACTTCAGATTTTATTCCATTTTTCCAGCTTTCCCCCTTTCTCTGTGTGCTCCCCAGGCAGGCGGCTGCTTTGCTGGTCTGCGCCAGCTTCCCTTTCTGCTCTGCTTTGGTGACAGTGGCCCTCTTGGAGAATACTGGTCAGGGGTTGTGTACACAATCCCTGTAATTCAGGCTCACCTGATGTCTTCTCATAACTGGGCTGGAGCTATGGTTTTGGGGAGGAAGACCCCAGAGAGCAGGGACTTTCTCCTCATGTTGACCAGGGGGACAGCACACGGCCGGCCCCCCTGTGGACCCTGCAGAGGGGGCCCCTCGCCCTCATCCATTCAGGTCCCATCTCCCAGCCTTGCTTTCCTGACCCGCGAGGTACGGGCTGGCTCACGGCCCCTCCGGTGGTCACTCTGATCCGCTCTGTTTCTCTCTACGCGATGGTGCTTCCTTTGCTGCAAGAGGCCCACTCACGGGACTGGCTGTCGTCCACAACGTGAAACCCTTCTGATTCCAGGCAGGAAGGTCCTGGGGTGGTTACCCGGGCCTCGGGGAAGCGGCGGCGTTTTCTGCAGGAGTCGGGAGGGCCGCCTGCGCTCTCACAGCCACATCTCCACCTCTCCCTGCAGCTCTCTTCGGGGTTCTGTTTGAGAAGAACAAGGAGGCCGCCTTCGCCAACTACCGCCTCTGGGAGGCCCTGGGCTTCGTCGTCGCCTTCGGATACAGCTCGTTCCTGTGCGTCAGTGTCAAGCTCTACGTGCTCCTGGGCGTCCTGAGCGCCGCCACGGCCGCCTACGGGGCGGTCGAGTACATGGAGTCCCGGAGGGCGGACGGGCCGCTGGCCGCAGAGCGGCCAAAACCCGCCGAGAAGGGGGTGACGCAGACGAAGCTGTGACGGGGAACCCCGCGGTGGGTGGGCCCGGGCGGACCCCGAAGACCCGCGGAGGCTGCCGCTGAGTCCACCTTCACCGAGGCTTCGCTGTTAGGTGACGTTTTCTCTATTTTATCAGGTTCTTCAGTCCGCCGTCTCACCACGGAGATGCAGAGTGTACTTGGCGGAATCAGTTCATTTCAGATGCAAAAGAAATAAACTCAGGGTACCACCAGCCACTATGGACTTGCCTAGAGTCATGGGTCAACAGCCTAGGCTTGTTTAGGGGTGGCTGTTAAGAACTGGAAAGTTGCTGAAAAGACGCAACCCAACGCCAGCACTTTGCAGATGGGCAAACTGACGTCCTGGCAAGTCAGTGACTGCCTCTTAGAGTCAGCAAGGGAAAAGCCAGACTGGACTCGAAGCCTTGGGGTATGAGTTTCTGAATAAATCCAGTTATATTGTGCACCTAACTCTTGTCTAAATACTTTACTCCACTCACCTGATCACACACACACACACACACACACACACACACACACACACACACACGTCATCACACTAGCTTGTTGGAGGCCATTAACGACAAGAGACGCAAGTTACTCCCAATGGGACTTGACACGTGGGTCTGATAACACATGAACCCGGACGCAGGCCCACCCGTCTCCTGCCCTCTGCCTGCCTCTCCGGCAGGTACGTCCATCAGCCTGCTCCTTCCTCCTCATCTGATGCCCGGTAATGCAGGCACGGCCTTTCTCTGAGCCCAGCTGTCTTTCTGAGACACCCCACCCCGGAACCTTGTGGACAGGGCTCCCCGTGTCTCCTCTTTTCTCCTTTCACCCCACCTCGCCTCCTCCTCCCCGCCTCAGTCCCTGCTCTTCTCCAGGCTTCTTTCCACGCGTCTCATAGTAGCACGCCCGCCTGCCCTCCTCCAGCCCCGAAGCCAACCTGTCTGCCAGACCCTGTGACCCTCCCAAGGCCAAGTTTCCAAGGTGTGTCCTGCAGCCCAGCCCAGGGCCTTCCACCTTCCAGGGGGCCTCCCGGCCCCTCTCAAGGGCACTGGGCCTCTAGAGCTTTGCTCATGGGCCTCCTCGACCTTAATCAGCCCAGCCCAGGGCCTTCCACCTTCCAGGTGTGTCCTGCAGCCCAGCCCAGGGCCTTCCACCTTCCAGGGGGCCTCCCGGCCCGTCTCAAGGGCACTGGGCCTCTAGAACTTTGCTCATGGGCCTCCTCGACCTTAAGTGCCCTCCTGCCCTCAACACAGACCCCTTGGGCTTGTCCGGGCTGTGCTCGTGCCGCGGGACGCACACTTCCTGACACTGGCTTTTGTGTGCGCCCCCTGCTCAGTACCGTGGCTGGCAGTGCTTGTCCTCCTGAGCCTGGGTGCTGGAGCTGGGGTGTCTGCCCTCAGAGACCCAGCAGACTCGCAGAAATGCACAAATGGAGCAGAGGGGCCCGGCCGGGAACATCAGGCCCACAGCCGCCCCTTCTCCAGACTCCAGGCTGACACTGCGGGAGGGCCCTGCATCTCCGTGAGGTCTGGGGTCAGAGGCCAAGGCACCACAGGCTCCAGCGGAAGGCTGAGCGCCTTGCTGTTTGCGGCTGTTGCTGCTCGATGGAAAATGTGCAGGAGCCCCAGCCCCTCGGGCGACGGGAGGGCTTCGGGTCCAGGGGATGAGGGCCCGGGTCGGGCAGCCATCTGGAGAGTGGCCACTGGGGCCACCGAAGGCTCCCACTGTACGGCAAGCTCCCGCCTGCCAGCCGGCTGCTCCCAGAAGGTGGCCCGTGGCACTCAGGCCTTTTCTTTCCTGCTCATCCTCTGAACTTGGCCTGCGCCCTTTAACTGGGGTGTGTGTTCGGGTACCTTGATGGGGGCACAGAGACAGAACTATCAGGGCTATCAGAACTATCGCTTCCTCCTGGGCCCCGGGCTGGGGCAGGGGGTGAGCGGGGGGGTCCCTGGGTCACGACAGTGTTGCTCTGGGAAGGCTGAATTGTAGCAGAAAGTAAGGGATTTAATCTTGAGCGTAGTACTCCATTTGCTAAATGGGGATATTCCTCCTCCATGAGGAAACATTAAGACAAGACATTATTCAAAGGGGAAAAGCAGAGGAGAGATAAATTAGGAGGTTGAGAACAACACACGGTTACATAGAGAGGAGATGGACAGCAAGGCCCTACTGCACAGCACGAGGAAATATACTCGGTATTTCACAATAACCTATAAGGAAAAAATCTGAAAAGAAAAAATATATACATTTATGTATAATCCTTCGAATTTTTTGATAAAACACTATAAGCAGTGTACGGACTTCCCAGGTGGCTCAGCGGTGGAGAGCCCGCCTGCCGCTGCGGGAGATGCAGGAGACGCGGGTTCAGTCCCTGGGTCGGGAAGAGCCCCTGGAGGAGGGCATGGCAGCCCACCCCAGTACTCTTGCCTGGAGAACCCCAGGGACAGAGGAGCCTGGCGGGCTGCAGTCCATGGGTCACAAAGAGTGGACACAATTTGCGTGACTGAGGACACACAAAGCACTGTACACAGTGAGATAAGAATGAGCACCTCAGACAAGGCTAACTGCAGCGGTTTTGTCCATCTCCAACCCCCAGCAGGGCTACTGTGAGCCTCGATGAGCCTGGATCCCACAATTGTACGTCTCTTGTCCACCTCCCAGGGCTCAGGAACAAAGGCACTACTTGCCTACTTGCTCAGAGTTACTCACTAGGGAAAGATTTTCAAAAATAAAATGTATGAACACACGTCACAATGTACTGTTAAACATTTCCTAAAAGTTACGTGTGTGTCTAAAGTAAAATGCTAAGTGCGGAAATGAAGTTAAAAGCACATCATAATAAAGAGAAAGTGTGCGTGGCAGTAATCTAGGCTCACGGCTGCCGGAGTCACCATCATTGTCTGAAGCAAGTCCTGAGCATACTGCCGGCCCAGCTAAGAAGAAAGAACACAGACAGCCTAACGGTCATCATGTGGTGGAAGGGGGCTCGCCAGTGCTTTAAAAGAGAACAACTCTCTAGGTCCTGAGATGCAAACAGCACCCGCATGCATCACAGGAGAGGAGCATGGACAAGCCCGCGGGCGCTGCCCTGACCGACAGCCGGGGGTTTTCTGCCGGTTGGTCATGTCGACGCTGACAGCTCAGGGGTCCCGCCAGGCGGTTGTCCTGTGGACGGGCCAGGGGCCCCGGGAAGCCAGGAGGGCGGCCTTCAGTGAGAAAGGCCCGTCACTTCACACCACACCCTCCAGGAGCCTGGAAACTTCTACTCGAGTCAAAGTATCAGGCCTTGGGAGACCCTCACCCTCACCCTGGCTCCAACCAGGTTTATGCAGGCAGTGAGTGAGGCATGCTGACTGCTTTCCTAGTCACAGAGGGTGAAAAAATAAGGCACATGGAATGAGAGGGCTAAACAGCACTCAGCAGTTTGGCAGCCTTTTCTAGTTTCACGTCCAAATCAGAAACGGAGATTTTTTTTCCCTCCTGAGACCCTTTCCAGGCCCAGGTCACGCTTCTCCACATCTCGGAGCTCTCCCTCCAACCTCTGCCAAACAGGCTCTCAGAACCTCCATCCCCAGCTGCACAACCCGTTCCCGGCCTCCCGCCGCCCCATAATCTGTGCTCATTTCCCCTCTCCCTGCCCCTTTAATCGCCTCCCTTCCAGCTCCCGGGGCCCAGGCCTCCTGGTTTTCTCTTCCAAACACCGGGACTAACAGCCTGACACACTCATCTACCTGCACAGGCTGTCTCCATGGCCTCCTCTCAGCTCACAGGCAGGCCTCCGTCCGTCCGTCTGCAGGGAGGCGAGGTTTGCAGACGGAACAGGCAGGACACGTTCTTGGGTGGTGCTGCGTCCGCCGCCTCCAGACTTCTGGCCAAGCGTGGGGGTGGCCCAGCTCTTGGTGGAGAGCCTTGTGGGCCGCAGGGTGGCCCCTGGTCCCGGGGACACGGTGGGCTCCCCACAGGACCGTCACCACTGCCGCGCTGGGTCCGTGACCAGTTACAAGGCTTCCTCATCCCAGCCTCATGGCTGGGGGGCACTGGGTTTATCTTTCCTGACCTCTGACCCAGGGGCTCAGCCTGAGGTGGAGCCTGGTCATCTGCATTTTGGAAAGCAGCGATGGAATGTGTCGCTGGCGGGAGCCGAGCACCGGCTTTAAGGTCGTGTCACGTCGCTGCTCTTGCAGCAGCTCGCTCGCTTAGCTGGCTAACAGCATATGAAGTACATTTTGGAAAGAATTTCTAGGAGTAAGCATCATTTATTATCGTTGTCACTGCAGCTCACGACAAGTGACGTCATGGAGTCCCACTGCCCGCGGACGCCATGAAGCGTCATGCAAATAGCAGCGGCTCCGCTGACACTTGGCCAAATAGCCGAGCGAAGCGCCGGCCCGTCTGCACGCTCGGCCCAGAGCTCCCGGGGAGACGCCTCGGCCTCCAATGTCCTCACACCTCCTGGTGGCGGCTCAGCCAAGCCCTCCACAGGTCCACGGACCCTTTCCCTGTCCCATACCCCCTCACCACCACCCCTCAGCCTCCAGCACCCCCTCCAGGGGCCTGGCCTCCCCTGCAGGCCTCTGCCCTCCGACGCCTGCAGACAGCGCCTGTGGCCGCCCAGGGCTCCGGCCCAGCTCTCGGCTGTCACTCACCCGCCCCTGGACAGGCCTCTGTCTCCAGCATCACCTCCCATGGGGAGCAACCCTTGCCTCCACACACCCGCCAGCTACCCCTGCCTAACCCGCGCCCGGCCACCGCTTCCAAATCCCCTGCAGGCCTCTGCCCTCCGACGCCTGCAGACAGCGCCTGTGGCCGCCCAGGGCTCCGGCCCAGCTCTCGGCTGTCACTCACCCGCCCCTGGACAGGCCTCTGTCTCCAGCATCACCTCCCATGGGGAGCAACCCTTGCCTCCACACACCCGCCAGCTACCCCTGCCTAACCCGCGCCCGGCCACCGCTTCCAACAGGCGCCGGCCCCATTGGCCTCGCTCCCGGGACGTCTTCCAGCCCCACGCTCTCTGTGGCCTCCTGTGGCTCCTGACCTGACGACCGTCCTTCAGAGAGTCAGACTCACACGCTGCTTCCTCTACTCACAGCCGGCCAGCTCTGGCCACTGTTTTTTCATGCTGGACCCTCCGTGAGGCAGTCCCGACTCATCCTTGCCCTCACCCCTTCTCTCCCCGAAATACAATATAAAGTTCCGTCAGTACAACATAAATTTATAACCATATTGCATATAAATATCATAACCTCTGCGCCTCAGCAGTGATCGCTGGCTTTATCAAAATTCCTTTCCTCCCCCTGTGCTCAAAATTCACCTCAGATGCCTTTTCTCAGGGACATTCTTTCAAAACTGCCTTGCTCCCCCCAGGCAGAGACCCTTCCCCAGAGGGTCCAGCGCTTCCTCCCACGCAGGCACGGGAACCGCCTCCCGTTTCACCGTCTGTCTGTCCCCTCTCCGGCAGGACGGTGCGGACGCTGATGGGGGCAGATCCCGCAGCGGGAGGAGCCTGGGTCTGCGGCAGCAGTCAGCAGTTCGCCCGTTCTGCGTCTTCCCCGCCGGGGCTCAGCGCCCCGGGCCCGGGGAGGCGGGCAGGAGGGAGGCGCCTGTCTGTCCCGTCTGTCCGTCCAGGGCCGGGGACCAGCGCGCCAGCATCACCTGGACCGCGGAGGCCGAGCGGCTGCGCGGCACCCCCTGGCGGGCAGGGCGGGCGCCGACCCGCACCCGAACTCCCCCAGGGATGCTCCTGCTGCAGGTGATGCCCACCTCCCTCTGGCTCCAGGATCCGCGTGTTATTTCTGTCAGAACATCCCTCCGACTCTCATGCAGCGCTCCGTCACCTCTGCTGCCTCATTTCCTTACAAAAACAAAACAAAACAAAAAAGCCGCAAGCGGGCTTCCCAGGTGGCTCAGACAGTAAGGAATCTGCCTGCAGTGCAGGAGACCCAGGTTCTATCTGGCTCTGGAGTGAGTGGCTGGAGGGAAGCAGAGATCTGAGGTCTCAACACTGGCATTTTCCAAGGTTTAAACGTCAGGGTGAGGACGAGGAGCTGGGGAAGTGACTGGGGAGGCTGGCTGAGAGGGGCTGCAGGGTCCAGAGGGAGACCAGGCATGGGTGGGACGAGGGCGAGGCGGCCGCTGACTTGGTGGTGATGAGGCTGCTGGTGTCCGTGANGCGAGAGAGTAATAAATAATTCCCAATGTTCTTCAACTGAGATAGATGCAACATAAAGAGAGAAAAGGTACAATTATATGTATACAGTTTGGTGAATTTTCACAAACGGAACACACCGATGTAACCAGCATCCAGACCAAGAAACAAGCCCCCACCAGCGTGGACCCCCAGGGGACCCATTGCCATCACATTGCCATCACTTCCTCCAAGGGCGACAGATCCCAAAACCACAGGTGGATTTTATGTGCTTACTTACATGTGATTCTCTGAAGTTTTTCTTACAAAAGTTTCTTGTTCATGTAAGTTCTTCAACAGTACTTAAGTGATGATGGTAATTAATAACAGTTCATTCTCAATAAATGCTTACCATCCTTCCAATGAACCAGGCGGTAACCAAGTTTCGATTTCCCATGCATTTTAACTGGCAAAGTGTCAGTGGTGTGGTTACTGGTTGGGACGTTCTTTGGAGTCCAGGAAAGACTTCCACATTCCCATAATCATGCTGCTTTCCCTGCCTGCCTCCCTCAGGCTTGGTAGATGGGGTTGCTTTTCTATTGACCACCTGGGGCAAGGGTCTTGGGGATGGAACTGGGGTGTAACAAAATAGTGAAAATCTGTTACAGATTCAGAGTTTCCTTGGACTCCATGAAAATTCTAGATTTTAAGCATCATAATGCATCCAGCTTCCTCCTGATCCTCTCAGAGGGGAGAATGTGGAGTAAGACTGTCCGGTCGCAGAGAACAGACCTGCGAGCTTGAGGGTGAGGTTAGCAGACCCTGTAAACAGTGGACGCTTGTGAGGTCCACGTAACTGATGGGAGAAAGCCTTAAAGGGTTCGGCGTGGAGCTGGGCAGAAGGCAGTCCTGGATCAGCCCTGCCCTGGCGCGCGGACACCCGTTTGAGTTTGCATGTGGGCAGTGACCAGGAGGCACTCACTGAGCCATCTCGGAGCCTTCCCATGTCTGAGGAGGCCCAGGGTCCCCTGGAGAACACAAGCCATGGAGAAAACTGAGCCCAGTGAGAAATGATCAAAAGGAGGCTGAACGTGGAAAAGACAGAGTTTGGAGAAACGCATTTTCTCATTTGGAAAAGGACGACCATTGTCATCAGACAGGTGCCCCTGCATTTTCCTTGCTGTTCACGGACCCTTAGCAACCGCCTCTCATTGGAACCATCACCTCCTTTCCCAGCCCCGACACCCAGCTTGGAACTCTAGAAGCTCGAGAGACCATCTTGAACTGAACGGGACATCTGCACCTGTTGATCCGACTCAGACGATTCAGGTCCAGACGCCTTCACTCCAGCCTGGCGGCCTCCCCCAGCGAGCACGGCCCTGACATCCTCCCAGACCTGCCCTTCATCTGCTGTGCCTCAAGACAGTCAGCCGAAGGACTTAATTACTCTTGGTTTTTAGAAAAGTTACCAGGTGGGTGGCTGGAGGATAGTAATGAATAATTAACAAGTGAACACAACAAACCGCAAAAGAGAGACGCCCTCTAGGCTCCATACAGTGAATGGTTTTAGTCTTGGTTTGCTAACTAGGCTCCATACAGTGAATGGCTTTAGTCTTGGTTTGCTAACTAGAAAACCTGCAGTGATTCCCTTTTGCCTGACACCACTCAGCCGACATCTCCAGCTGCTGGGTTGTGCAGGTATTATATAGTTATGCAAAGCAGTTTATTGGTCCTGAGTGGTTATAACCGGGCCCGTAATGAGGTAGGTGATGGGGAAACATTCCGCATTAACCAGTGAGGTGATAACAGGCTGGAACCTGAAGGGGCTGAGTACAAAGTTTCTGTGCGAGGCCCCGGCTTCAAGACGGCTCTCTTGGTTCGAGGGCTAGAGTCCACAGTCCATCTGGCCCACAGGCCACAGAAGATGGGGTGAGACTCTGGGGCAGCGTTCAGCCTTCCTGGAGGGTGCGTCCACCCGGCGTCTGCTACGGCTTCAGTGGATAAAAAAGGTTCACTTGGGAAATGCAGATGTTTTATGAAGAAATAATACTTGTTGTGGTCCCACTAGAGTAATACCCAGGAGATCCCCAGGGGCCCACCAGAGGAGCCCACCACCTCTTCTCCGAGTCCTCAGGAGTCTCGTTGACGGGACCACATGGCCTCGGCTTTCATGGTCTCCTGCAGGGAAAGAAGCCCTCCAGAGCGCAGGTGAAGGAGGCCGGGGGCCCACACCCTGACCGGGCCCTGAGCCCTGGGCCTGCGTGGTCGGCAGGGAGGGAAGCCTGGGACCCACACCCTGACTGGGCCCTGAGCCCTGGGCCTGCATGGTCTCCTGGGGGGAGGGAAGCCTGGGGCCCAAACCCTGACCGGGCCCCCAGGGTTTGTGAGGAGAGCAGGCCGCATCACCAGTGACCCACACACCAGCATCTGTTCCTGCCCCTCTCAGCTGGGCTCTGCCGCTGCCGAGGGAAGACCCCAAACCCACCCCCGGATCAGGCCTGACGACGCAGCATTCTGTTCCCACTTGGTGCCCAGTGTTTACACCCAGCCGGCTCAGGGGCCATCGCACCCACACCTGGAGGACATCGCACCCACGCCTGGACATCACACCCACGCCTGGAGGGTGGCCCCTGAGCGCGCCGGCACCCAGGACCCATCCTCCGCGAGGCGCTGGGTCCAGGGCCGCTAGGATCGGTGAGCGGACGTCCTGTCTTGCCAGCATAGCAGGCGGATTCTTTACTGTCTGAGCCACCAGGGCAGCCTGGGACATGGCAGAATTTTCATTTCCAGTCTGTCCCCTTCCACCAGTGTTTATGAACCATGAACACACTCTAGGGAGGCTGGGCCCAAGAGGTGTTTGGAAGTGGCCTTTGCCTTCAAGAAACTGAAGGATTTAATGATAAAATAGACTTCCTTACAATTAACACCAAAAATGGCACATGGGTTCTGTTTAAGAATAATGAAAAATTGTTCTGGGTTTAAACAATGCCAACTTTTCCTGACAAGAACATGTATGTATGTAGTACATAGGAACTCTTTAAAAAGTTATTACTGAAGTAGCGTTGATTTACAATATTAGTTTCCAGTATAACAAGGAACTCTTAAGTTGGCAGACTTAAAAAATAGGATAAATCAGGGGCTTCCCTGGTGGTGCAGTGGTTAAGCCTTCACCTTCAACACAGAGGCTGGGGTTCAGTCCCTGATTGGGGAGTTAAAATTACATGCCTCCTGGCCAGTAAACCAACTCGTAAACGAGAAGCAATATTGTAACAGATTCAATAGACTTAAACAGATTTGTTTAATGTGAGAGGCACTCTGTGTTTCTATAAGCTATAAACCATGACTGAAATCTATAGACTAAGCATCAGGAAAGCGGGATAAACAGGATGGTGACATCTCTAAGACAAACGGTTGAGGTTGACTTGTCCCCATAAACTGGCTTCACCATCTAGAAAAATTATGCTGGAACCTCTAGCTACTGCTTGTTCCCATTTGATAAAAATGGAAACTTTTCTTAAAGTTTAAACAACTAACTTCTCAAGTTGAAAATTGCTGTGCTAAGCCGTGTGAAATATCATCTGTGGGTGATGATACCATCTTCTATATTCACACCAAGATGGCATTTTAAAATATACGTACAGTGTGACTGAAGGTAATGCTATTAATAATAAGAAAGAAAAGGAAATCACATTTTCATAAGAGACCCATGAAAATAAAGGCTTTGTAAAGGAAATCTCCGGTAATTCCCAAGAAAGGCGGGGAAAATATTTTTGGATTTAACTTTTCAAATTGACGTTTCAAGGCCTTTCTGTAGAAATATAGCTTTATCACCTGTATCTTGTGTACATACATGCTATAAACAGGCCCGTTGGTGAGGCCCACTGACCTATGTTTCTTATAGAACCAGACTTTCCACTTGGGTGGAATCTGTGCGCTGCATCTGAATCAGGGTCCCCTGAGAAGGTCCCTTTCCCCGCCCCCACACCTTCCCTCTGTTCATTGGCGAATGAAGGGCATGGTGTTAATTAGACAGTTTAATACTTTAGTGGTATCCTGCTCCCATGGAAGCTGCCCCGGGGAAGTTTGTCCTTTAAGCAGTGAAAGTGCTGAAAAAACTGTGGGGGGGTGGGGGGAGTGGGGCTGGGAAACTAACTCCCAGTTCTTCCCTAAGGGTCTACTCTGGGAAGAAGGAAGCGTGAGAAGTGGCAGTCTGACGGGCCCTGGGGGCCAGCCCCTCCTAGGAACGCTCGTGCAGATTGGTCTTTCAGGAGAAGCACCGGGCCCACAGGGGCATCCCAGGAGCTGTGATTCTGGTGATGACCGAAGTGCTGTCTGGCTGATTCCCATCCCCAGAACCCGTGTGCTCTGGGATATCATCAAGGTTTGGGAAAGAGAAGCTTCCTTTATGGCCAGGACTGTGCGTGACCAGGGCTGAAAGTGCAAGTTGCTCAGTCGTGTCAGACTCTTTGCGACCCCATGGACTACAGAGTTCCCTTCTTCAGGGGATTTTCCGGACCGGGATCTCCTGCTTTGCAGGCAGATTCTGTATCAGCTGAGCTATGACATCATGAGACTAATTATGCTCGTGACCTCCTCTGTGTCTGGAATTGTCTTGCTCCCGGACCAGCTCGTGCTCTGACGAAGTCAGCGTGTTACCTCCCACGGAAGACATGGGACTCAGCGTGTCTGAAAGGTCAGTCTAGGGTAGCCCGCTCCAAGGTTCCCTAGGCTTTGACGCGCTGTAGTTCACACAGCTGAGTTCGCGGCTGGTTCTGGCCCTGTGTGCTGGATCCTCAGTCCAGATGAGGGCTTTTATCTCAGGAGCCAGGCACTGGGTTCATTCACGGCAGTGGCGTGGGGCACACACACAGCGTCCTGCTGGCCTTGGCTGCCGCAGGGTCTGGGGAGCTCACAGCTCCCCAGAGCTGAGGGGGCTGCTGCCCGCCTCCTCCAGGAACCAAGACCCACCCCTGGCATCCATCCTGGGGCCGGGACCCCTCTCCTTGGGGTTGCTGGCTTGGGAGCATTCCAGGATGTACCAGTCTCCAAGGGACTCTCTATGACCCACATCCCTCCTCCCACGGAAAGGCTTCAGGGTTTGTCTCCAATCTGTTTTTCTTTTTAAAATTAGAGTCTAGTTGACTTATAGTGTTGTGTTAGTCTCAGGGGTACAGCGAAGTGATTTAGTTATATATACACATACATACATGCCCATTCATTTTCAGATTCTTTCCCATATAGGTCGTTGCAGAATATTGCGTAGAGTTCCCTGAGCTGAACAGTTCGTTCTTATCAGTCGTCTATTTTATACGCAGCAGTGTGTGTCTGTCAATCTCAACCCCCAGTTTACCGCCCCCCCCCATAACCGTAAGTCTGTTTTCTACATCTGAGGCTACTTCTGTTTTGTAAATAAGTTCCTTCGCACTATCTTATTCAGACTCCACATATAAGTGACATTACGTGGCATTTGTCTTTCTTTTTCCGGCGTATTTCCCTGAGTGTGACAGTCTCTAGGTCTACCTGTGTTGCTGCAAATGGCACCCCGCGCTCTCTCCGCGTGGATGAGCAACGCTCCACTGCGTGCGCGCGTCTCGCTCTCTCCGCGGGGATGAGCGACGCTCCACTGCGTGTGCGTGTCACATCTTTGTCTGCTGATGGCCGTTGCTCCCGTGTCTTGGCTATTATAGGCGGCACTGCAGTGACCACTGGGGGTGCACGCACCTTTCCAAGTTAGGGTTTTCTCTGGAACTCTGCCCAGGAGCAGGACTGCGAGATCATACGGTCACTCTATATTCCATTTTTTAAGGAACCTCAATACTGTTCTCCATAATGGTCGCACCAATTTGCATTCCCACCAACAGTGTACTTTTCTCCAAACACACCCTCTCCAGCATTTATTATTTGTAGATTCTTTGATGATGATGGTACACACATACCCTATACACATTTTTTTAAATTGAACTATTTGCTGCCATCAGCACCCGTGAGAACAAGGCAGGATAGACACATTTCAAGTAGCTCCAGAAGGACTTTTATTCAGGAGAAAAAGCTCAAATATGCATTTGGATTCTCAGTGAAATTTTAACAGGAAAGTGGATGCTTACTTGAAACGGGGTCCGAGGACAGCGTATGGACCCCCGGTCAGCCTGCCAGGACTCGGCCTCCTTAGACAATGTTCCCCCAACCACCCCACCCCAGGATGAGCCCTGGCCTCCTGGGCCCCACGGTGGGAGCAGACCCAGGCTGATGGAGCTGCCTGACTGTTTTCTACATCTGAGGCTACTTCTGTTTTGTAAATAAGTTCCTTCGCACTATCTTATTCAGACTCCACATATAAGTGACATTACGTGGCATTTGTCTCTCTTTTTCCGGCTTATTTCCCTGAGTGTGACAGTCTCTAGGTCTACCTGTGTTGCTGCAAATGCCACCACTCGCTTTCTCCGCGTGGATGAGCAACGCTCCACTGCGTGCGCGTGTCTCGCTTTCTCCGCGTGGATGAGCAACGCTCCACTGCGTGCGCGTGTCACATCTTTGTCTGCTGATGGCCGTTGCGTGGATGAGCAACGCTCCACTGCGTGTGCGTGTCACATCTTTGTCTGCTGATGGCCGTTGCTCCCGTGTCTTGGCTATTATAGGCGGCACTGCAGTGACCACTGGGGGTGCACGCACCTTTCCAAGTTAGGGTTTTCTCTGGAACTCTGCCCAGGAGCAGGACTGCGAGATCATACGGTCACTCTATATTCCATTTTTTAAGGAACCTCAATACTGTTCTCCATAATGGTCGCACCAATTTGCATTCCCACCAACAGTGTACTTTTCTCCAAACACACCCTCTCCAGCATTTATTATTTGTAGATTCTTTGATGATGATGGTACACACATACCCTATACACATTTTTTTAAATTGAACTATTTGCTGCCATCAGCACCCGTGAGAACAAGGCAGGATAGACACATTTCAAGTAGCTCCAGAAGGACTTTTATTCAGGAGAAAAAGCTCAAATATGCATTTGGATTCTCAGTGAAATTTTAACAGGAAAGTGGATGCTTACTTGAAACGGGGTCCGAGGACAGCGTATGGACCCCCGGTCAGCCTGCCAGGACTCGGCCTCCTTAGACAATGTTCCCCCAACCACCCCACCCCAGGATGAGCCCTGGCCTCCTGGGCCCCACGGTGGGAGCAGACCCAGGCTGATGGAGCTGCCTGGGAGCAGCGTTTCCCGTTTCTGTTCTCCTCCGGCTTCTCTGACCGCCCCCTGCACAGGCTGGGGAAGGCTGGCTTCGGCATCTGAGCCCTGATTCCAGGTGAAGCGGGCTCTGGTCAGAACACACCTTCTTCTCTCGAGCCTCTCTGAGAGGTTTACTCCCAAGGTGGGAGAAGGCGGAGGTGGCCAGAACCTGGACACCAGTCCAGCTGGTTTGTCTGACTTGGCATTTCCTACACTGCTTTTGTGAAATGCTACCATTAGCACATCACACACAGCTGAAGAGGGTATCCTGTTCAATAATGGCAACTTTCTTGGAGATAGAAAAGAAGCATTTTTAACTTTGTTTAATCCAGCTTCCATCACTATTTGAGCCAGCCTCCCCCACCCCTATCCCCACCCTCACTCCTGCCGTGTACACACACAAATGTACACACACACACACAAATGTACACACACACGCACACACACACACACACACGCACGCGCGGCTTGAAATACATATTAATACCACTGAACACAGTTTGAGAACATCACAATCAGTTCCAAAGACTGAATCCTGTACCAGCCAGCACAGATCCATGAATTCTGTGCGTTCCAGGTCAAAGCAGTGCCAGCGCTGAAGGCGTACACGCTCGCTTTGTTGGTTCTGCTCTGTTCACGACTCTTTCGGACCCTCGTTTGGAAGCCCCTTCCTAGCCTGTTGGCAGCCTTGATAGCAGAGGCAACCCATACCCTGCAGGTGGCTTCAGGTCAGAAACAAGGTCACTTGGCAACAAGTATCTCCTTTCCTCCTCGACAACTTCTTGCAGCTTCAAATACGGAAAAGAAGGTGGGTGAGCAAGTCGAGTCTCCCCACCCCTTCCCTTTCATCCTTCCTTCCTTCCCTCCTTCCCTCTCTTTCATCCTTCTTTCTTTCCTTTTTTGTTGATGAAAATTCAATTAACCATCAGGTTAGGAAGAATAAAAAAGGGAATTTTATTGGAGCCAAATTAAGGATTATAACCCAAGAAGTAGGGGCTCAGAATGCTCGGAGAACCAAGGCACAGTCGTGTATATTTGAGACAAGAATTGTACATCAAGATAACACACTGCTACTTTACATGAAGTTCACCAAGGATCCATAGTCCAAGTAAACACATACAGAGCAAACAGCCAGTCTCCGAGACCCTCGGCAGAGCTGGGAAAGAACACTCTACTTTTATGAAGTTTCATTGCTAATGTCAGAAGAAAGAAAAAAGTTGACCTTTGTGGTTGCCCAGGCCCTCCCATGTTTGAGGAGCTCTGGTTAACATGTAATGAGATACACACGGCCCAAACACACACACACACACACACACACACACACACACACACGGAATTTTATGTCTAATTTTTTTCTTGTCCTGCCTTAAAATAATAAATCTTATTTTATCACTTTCTTTCTTCTCTCCTTCTTCCTTTCTTTCCTTTCTTGTCCAGACTGGCTACCCCGAAAATATAGTGCGTGTCACATTTACGCCTGTTCCATCAATTGGAATCTCCCAAACACCACAGAATTTCCAGCAAATAAACTTTTGTCGTTTTATATGACTAATTATGCATGAATGATACAAATATGGTCAAAGAAACAGTCAAAGTGGCCTGAACTTGGAATTTTTGCTGAGAACATAGGACTTTGGAATGCTGATGTGTTCTCCCAGAGGCTGCGACTGTTTTCACCTTTTTTCTAGGTTGTACCAAAGCCTCAAGCTTCATCATCAGTTTTGGTTTTTCTCGCAAATGATCCTTTTTTTTTTTTTTCCTTTGAAAGTTTAGAAAAATGTTGAATCTTCACTTTCTGTTTCTCTTGTAAAATGTGAGGTGCAATCCTCAGACAACCATTGCTATCACAGAATGAGTTTTTAAAAACTCCAATTTTCTTTCTCAACTCTTTCTTGTAAATGAGCTGATATTTGAACAAACTGGGGGCCTCTGAAACACTGCCAGGCCCTGGGACTATGAGGTGGGCCCTAGGAGATGGTCACAGGGGCCCAGCCCGAGTTCCTGAAACTTCTCAGGCCAACAAGACCCTGGCTAATCTCGTAACACCACTGTTCCCAGCTTTTTACACATACTCAGATTCATTTAACTGTAGAAACTTGGCCATTTTTGCTCTGAAGAGCGCTTGCTTTGTAGCCAACAGGGTCCACTGTGGCTCTGTAGAAGTGTGGCAGTGTCCCTGAAGGCACATTTAACTCGTTCTCATAGAAAGGAGGTGCGCCGGTGAGCTCCGAGAAGAAGAGCGTGGGGACAGGTGAGGCTGGGTCTGTAGGCAGCAGAGATAGACGCCTTTGTGCACAGGCAAGCGTCAGCAAGACCGATAACGTCCGGGAGGGTACAGACCACAGGCAACCTCAGGACCTGGCCTCCTAGGTGAAATCTCCACCAGGTCGCCATCGGTCTGCCCAACCTCTTTTCTAACAGTACATTTTATTTTTTTATTGAAGTATAGTTGCTTTACTTCCTTCCCTCAAGTTGGGGCTTCCCTCATAGCTCAGTTGGTAAAGAATCTGCTTGCCATGCAGGAGACTCCAGTTCAATTTCTGGGTTGGGAATATCCACTGGAGAAGGGATAGGCTACCCACTCCAGGATTCTTGGGCTTCCCTGGTGGTTCAGCTGGTAAAGAATCTGCCCACAATACGGGAGA
Source organism: Connochaetes taurinus (assembly GCA_006408615.1). NCBI lineage: Eukaryota > Metazoa > Chordata > Mammalia > Artiodactyla > Bovidae > Connochaetes > Connochaetes taurinus. The sequence continues at coordinate 413,148 of SJXO01000527.1, forward strand.
CCTGGGTTTGGTCCCTGGGTTGGGAAGATCCCCTGGAGAAGGGAAAGGCTACCCACTCCAGTATTCTGGCCTGGAGAATTCCATGAACTGTATAGTCCATGGGGTCACAAAGAGTCGGACACGACTGAGCTACTTTCACTTCACTTCGTAACTGCTTTACAACGTTGAGTGAGTTTCTGCTGCACAGCAAAGTGACTCAGTTACGTGTGTGTATGCGAGCCACTCCAGTCGTGTCTGACTCTTTGCAAGTCCATGGACTGCAGCCCGCCAGGCTCCTCTGTCCATGGGATTCTCCAGGCAAGAATACTGGAGTGGGTTGCCATTTATGTATGCTTGTTAATCCCAAACTCCCTCTCCATCCCTTCCATTATTCCCTTCCTCTAACACTTTCTGGTCATCCATTTCCAGAAAAGAAAACCTTGCTGATGGCCGAAGATGAGCCTCCAGGGGCCAGTCTGAAGCCCCTGGTGTTCCGAGTGGACGAGACCACCCCTGAGGTGGTGCAGAGTGTCCTCCTGGAGCGCGGCTGGAGCAAGTTTGACCAGCAAGAGCGGAACATGGAGGACTGGAACCTCTACTGGAAGACCTCCTCTTTCCGGATGGCTGAGCACATCAACGTCAAGCCCTGGCAGTGCCTGAACCACCACCCGGGCACCACCAGGCTCACCAGGAAGGACCTCCTGGCCAAACGCCTGAGGCACATGGAGCGGCTGTATGGCACCCCACTGTACCAGTTCCTCCCCGCCACGTTTGTCATGCCCAGCGACTACAGCAAGTTCGTGGCCGAGTACTTCAAGGAGAAGCAGGCGCTGGACGCCAAGCTCAGCTACTGGATTTGCAAGCCCGCAGAGCTCTCTCGAGGACGAGGAATCATCATTTTCAGTGATATTAAAAACCTGATCTTTGCCGACACATGCATCGTACAGAAATACATCTGCAACCCTCTACTTGTCGGGAGATACAAGTGTGACCTCCGCGTCTACGTGTGCGTCACTGGCTTCAAGCCATTGACCATCTACATTTATCAGGAAGGACTGGTGCGTTTTGCCACAGAAAAGTTTGACCTCGGCAATCTGCAGAACAGCTATGCTCACTTGACCAACAGCAGCATCAACAGGTCGGGGGCCTCGTATGAGAAGATCAAAGAGGTGGTGGGCAGCGGCTGCAAGTGGACCCTCAGCCGCTTCTTCTCGTACCTGCGGAGCTGGGACGTGGACGACCTGCTGCTCTGGCAGAAAATCAACCGTGTGGTGATCCTCACCGTGCTGGCCATCGCGCCCTCCGTCCCCTTCGCGGCCAACTGCTTCGAGCTCTTGGGATTCGACATCCTCGTCGATGACAACCTGAAGCCATGGCTGATGGAGGTCAACTACAGCCCGGGCCTGTCCCTTGACTGTTCGGTGGATGTGTCCGTGAAGAGGAGGCTCATCCACGACACCATCGAGCTGATTCACTTACACAGTCTCAGAAACGAGAGGAAGGAGAGCTATAGGGCAGCAAACGGAAGTCCCGATGTCTCCCTTGCTCGGAAAGACAGAGGTCAGGGCAGCAACCTTCCTTACGAGTCCTTCTCACAACTCGGGAGCAGAAGAGCATTCAGTAAGGACGGAACTCCTGGGAAGAAAGCGGTCACAGAGTGCCCTGAAAACCAGCACACCTGCCAGCCCCGAGAAGCACTGAGCAGGCAGAAGGAGGTACGCCTGCCGACGAGGGAGCCTCCCAAAGCCAAGCCGAAGGCCAGGGCCAGGCACCCAGCCCTCAAGATGCTCATCCCCCGCGTGTCGCTCATCCAGTCCCGCGGCCGGGAGAAGGGCCTCTCCCTGTGTGTGCAGCCGGACAGTAGCTGGGTGCCCGGTCCCCAGGCAGGCAACTTTGTTCTCATTTTTCCTTTCAATGAAGCTACTTTTGGAGCATCTAGGAATGGACTCAATGTCAGGAGGATAATTCAAGAGCTCCAGAAACTAACGCATAAGCAGTGTTCTCAAGTGGCAGAAGAGAAAATAAAAAGAAAATAACATGACTTCTTGAAAACCAAGAATTCCTCTGCTGGGGAAGGCAAGTGGTTCCGTCCCCACCTCAGTTACTTCCCTGAGACTAGAGCTGTCGATTTGTACATAAATATAAAAACTCACAGTAGAGCATGCCCGGGTGTGGTTCCGTTCCATCACATCACAGGTCTCTTTGCTCAGATCTCTCAGATGAACCACACAACCCTTACCTGTACTTGGAAATGCCTTATTACAGTTATACTGTGCATTTTTAACATGAAAAAAATATTGTATTTAAAAAGGTCCTTAGGTGAAAACAGTACAAGAAAGGCCAAGGGTTAGCTCTTTCTTCCTTAACAGACCATATTTTGTTCACAATTAATCTTGTTAATGATCAAACATTCATCTAGAGTGCGTTACTGAAAGCTTCCCCTCAAACAGTCAAATGACTCTGTTCTTTATGGATCCTAGGCCCTAAATCAGACACTGTACCAAGTATCTTCCCACTGGGGACGTCCATCAGCCATGCATGAAAAGTGTCCCCTCTCTGCTGGCTTTGTCACTTTAGATTAGCCTCCAGCCCTGCAAAGTCTGAAACTTCCAGATTAGGCAAGTTACCATTCCTGCCAGATAGGAGAGACACAAAGCTCCAGTATTTACTGTAAATGCCTTGCTGAGAAGCCAGACATGAAGATCTTGTGCTGTATGATTCTATTTACACGAAATGCCCAGAGTTGGCAAATCCACAGAAATAGAAAGTAGGTTGGTGGTTTCCAGGAGTTGGTGGGGGTGGGGAATGACAGCTAAAGGACAGTGTTTCCTTTTGGGACAAAAAGTTCTGGAAATAGAGTGGTGATGGTTGCACAAGTATAAATGTTTAGGGCCAGATAAATGTGCTAAGTGCCACTCACAGTAAGTTTCATCTTGTGCTTGTTTTACCACAATAAAAAAGTTAAAGCAGGGAAAAAGAATTCAAGATTAAATTATTGAGAGTTAGGATACATAGCGCGTGATGCAAGTATCAAGAGCCAAATGCAAGGAAGTAAGGACTTGGGACTTTCCTGGCGGTCCAGCGGTTAAGACTCCACACTTGCAGTGCAGGGGACGCAGATTTCGATATCGGGTCAGGGAACTAAGACTCCACAGGCCTCGCAGCTGGGCTTAAATAAAAAGGAAGTGAGTAGCACTCATTTCAAGATAATGATGACTTCCTGTCTTGGGTGCACGTGGAGGGGCTTCTGAAATGACCAATTTTACTATTTGACCTGGACGGTTCAGAGGAAAAGGCTAAAGGAAGGGAAAGTTACGGCAGGGTTAGTCCCGGCACTGCGATGCATCTCTTACTCATTGCCTGATTTCAGGCACCTGTACCTTTTTTGCTCCACACCTTGTTCCGGGAAAGACTGGAAGGAGTCAAGAAAAGCGCATGAAGGTGGTTTTGAGCTTACCTGTCAGCCAGGCTTCCCAGGTGGCGCTAGTGGTAAGGAACACCCCCCACCCCCCACCCAGCAATGCAGGGGATATGAGAGACACGGGTTCAGTCCCTGAGTCAAGAAGATCCCCTGGAGAAGGGGATGGCTGCCCCCTCCAGTAGTCTTGCCTAGAGAATCCCATGGACAGAGGAGCCTGGCAGGCTGCAGTCCACAGGGGCACAGAGTCAGACATGACTGAAGTGACGTAGCATTCCTCAGCCAGGTTCTTATATTTCATCCGGCAAATAAAGACAGGAGCCTTTTCCGCAAATGTCCAGGTCATCTGATGAGACCAAAGCATGCAACATCCATCACTCAAAACCCAGAGATGAGATCTCAGTCTCCCTCAGTGTTTGAAATGCTGGCTTCTTTATTACAAGCCAGGTTTTAACGACTCTTTAGACGTGAGCACGAATCTTACACAGGTGAGCAGAGCATGTGTTATTAAGGAAAGATGCTCTTGTTTGTGCATTCGGAGTTATTCAGGCTAGAATAGCCTTGGGCCATTCAAAAATCCAAAACCTGGACCGTACATGTCTTAGAGTAAAGGGTAGGCCAATTAAACTGAAACAATAACAGACTAAGAATTTCAAAAGAGATAGGAAATGTTTTTGCTCATTTCCTAGAATTAGCATC
>SJXO01000527.1:417444-430618 GCA_006408615.1 Connochaetes taurinus
TCACCGATGTGGGGTGGGGTGGGGGGTGGGGTATGTGGAGGAGAGAACACAGCATCTTGCTGAAGTGGAACAGCAAAGCCCCAAGTTGGGAAACCGAGGAGTTCTCTGGAAATACGTAGGCCTCCACTCCCCAAGGAGGGAGGAGGCGTGCATTTCCCTGTTCCTTCACGACAGACATCTGCAAACCTTGAGCGGAGCGTGCATGTCGGGCAGGGGAGCCCCTGAAAGGTGGGAAGGAGGCAGCCCACCAAGGACCCAGGAAACCCGGGCCGGGGATGTCGGGGGTTCTTTTTGGCCTCATACCCCCAAAACAACACACCAAAGGAGCAGGCAACCCAGAGAGGGAAGTGGACGCAGACTGAGGAGGCCCAGGCCTGTTCTCCAACCTGGGGACCGGTGACCGAGCAACTGCAAAAGCTGTCCATCACAGAGTCCGGGAAACAGACTGGGATCTTTGGTTCTGAGAGTCCTCCGGGGCCTGGGAGAGTCTTACAGCTGGAAGGCAAGGTTCTTCTTTCGTTTCAAAACTGGACTGACTTGGGCTTAGAGGGAACCAGCAGAGAGGGAACAGGAAATCAGGATCAGGCTCTTCTAGAAGGAATGAGGAAGGAAGGGGTTCTTCCCGTGACACCGAGGTCACTCTGGGCTGCATGGGACGCCCGCCTGCCAGACTCCCCCGAGCAGAGCCTCTGCGGGCATGCTCGCACCACCTCTGGACCACAGGTGGGGAGGCCGCTGGAGCTCGGGGGTCAGAGCCCCCCGGCCGGTGTGCAGACAGTTAGTTGACCACTGCTGCCCTCGCGGCCGTGCAGGGTCCTCTGCCCGCGCGTCTCCTCACGCCTCGCCCTCTTCCTGTTCCCAGACACCGTCCACCTGCAGGCTGGCTGCTGACGCAGGGCCGTGGAGGCGGGGGAGGATGCTGGGCTGGGCTTCTCAGCTCCCCGCGGGGAGGACCAGCCCGGAGGTGCTAGCCGAGCCGCCCCGCCCCGGCCCCCCTGCTCCTGAGATGCGGAGAAGCTGATGTCCCTCCCGAACAGGAAACAGGTGAAGTGCCCGCCACCAGCCCTGCACCCTTCCCTGGACTCCATCCGGGGACCGCAGCAGGGCCGTGTACTGGGCCGCGTAAGTGACGCAGACTCGCCTGGCCACGGGGCAGGGACACGGGTGTTTCTCATCAGCGCGGGGAGAGGGCCTCACCAGAGGGGCGGGGTCCCGTGTGCCTGCAGGCTCCGCCCTCCCGGGACGTGGAGGCTGGACCCAGGGGCGCCGCGCTGGGCTCTGAAGGAGAGCCGTGGAGACGGAAGACAGGGGGTGGGCTGCGGTGAGCGAGGAGGGGGGAGCCAGGAGGAGCAGCTGGTCCAGGGTCTCGGGAAGCCCAGAGCCTCGCTCTGAACACGCACCTTTTCCTCGAGGGACACGTGGAGCCTCTGAGGGCTCCGCATGGAAGAGGGGCCGTGGGGAAGCGTGCATTCCTGAGGCAGCCTCCTCCCGGCTTAGCCGTGGAGGGGACGGGTCTGCTGCTGACCCTCGTCCCCACCCTCACCACACTCCTGCGACATGCAGGCCACAGGTTCAGGCAGGGCGAGCTGGACACTAGTGGGCTGCCTTTCCCAGAGGACCCGCCTGGGCGGAGAAGCCTGGCTCCTCCTTCAAGCCCCCCTCTGGAGCCCGTGGCTGGCTCCTCCTGGTTTCCCCACATGCCCGTCAACCCTGTGCTGTGAGGCTGTCGATCCCCTTCCAGCCAACTCAGCTTGCTGCAGACTGCTGCAGGTATATGGATCTATGCATGCATGCATGCTAAGTCGCTTCAGTCATGTCCGACTCTTTGCAACTCTATGACCCACCGGACTCCTCTGTGCATGGAATTCTCCAGGCAAGAATACTGGAGTGGGTGGTCATTCCCTTCTCCAAGGGATCTTCCTGCCCCGGGAACGGAACCCGAGTCTCCTGCCTCGACAGGCAGACACTGAGCCACTAGGGAAGCCCAGATTTAAAAGTACGTTCTAGATTTGGGGAATCAGAAGGAAATGGTTTTATAAGCTTGTTCTGATATGCAGCATACCAGAACACACAGTACACATAGGCCTTCTGGGTGACCTGTCTTACTGACCCACGATCTCATGTGCGTGGCTGTTGGGAAGCATTCTGCCCGTTCGGCAGATTATCTGGTGTTTGAACACAGTTTATCCACAAAGTTGTATATTACTTTCTTCCCCTCATCTCCACAAACAGCTAGAAGTCCTTTAACTTGGCAGAGCGGTGTTTTGTTTTGTTTGCTTTAATGAAAATTTCCAGGATAAGCCAACTCAAAATAGTCAAAGCAATGAGTAAGTTCATTTCTGGCTTTTCCCTGGTGGTGATCAGAAGGTAAAGAACCTGCCTGCAGTGCAGGAGACCTGGGTTCAATCCCTGGGTTGGGAAGATCCCCTGGGAAAAGCAACTCACTTCAGTACTCTTGTGTGGAGAATCCCATGGACAGAGGAGCCTGGTGGGCCAGTCCGTGGGGCCACAAAGAGTAGGATAAGGCTGAACAGCTAACACTTTCACTTTTTCTATTTTCAGCTTTTTAGCAGTGGGTTGGTTTGGTCTGTTACATCTGACAAATGACCTCACCTTGTGGTATCTGCCTCCTGGGTGGAAAAGGCCCCATCCAGTGTGACTGCAATAGAATGCTTTGATTTTCAAATCAAAGCCAAGACCACACAATACTCTTGAGTTACTTCAAAAAGCCTCACCCAACCACTGAGGCTACCGTGGTATGTGCCCCATAGACTTTAGGACTGAAATGATCCCAGGCACTAACATGATACTTCACTTCTGCTGCATGAAGACATGGGCACATACAAACATCTCATCATAAGATTTCTCAGGAAATTATTCCTTTCTTGTATTTTGGGACTCTCTATTTTAGTATAAAAATCAGTTAAATGCCAGTTTGTGTCTTATTTTCTAGGCCGCTTACAAAACAATAAAAGGGGCAACTCTCATTGCCTTGACTGTGAGATTTTAAAATGCAGAGTTTCAGGAGGTGGCTTACCACCCACGCAGCGGTTGGCATGAGGCCAGGTCACTCAGACCCTGGGTCGGGCTCCCTGTGGGTGCTCCTGTACTGGCGTGAACTGGTGCCCTGAGGAAAATGGACGGGATAGTCAGGCTAAGCTGGTGTAATTCAGGAGGAGAGGACCAGGGGCCAGCTGCAGGCAGAGGCAGAGGCGCCCAGGGCCCAGGGAAGGCTGCCCGTCACATGTAGAACTGGCTCTTGTGGTGGGCAGAGAGGAAGGGGTCTGGCCGGGGCCCTGGTGTCATTGTCTGGGAGCTTCCTGTTCTCTGGCTGGTCTAGTGCTGATGCAGTCACTTTCCCAAACCAGAAGCCCGGGAAACAGGCTGTCTCTTCCTTTATAATTTCTGAATGACTTGGGTAGTCCTCAAGTTTTACATGGTATTTCATCATTTAGGGCCGCAAATATTAGTTGTTTCTTTTTTTAGTAAATAATGCAGTTGGAAGGTTACACATAAGTTGGAAGGTCACAGTAACGTTGGAAGTTCACAGGTAAGGTTGGAAGGTCACAGTAATGTTGGAAGTTCACAGGTAAGGTTGGAAGGTCACAGTAACGTTGGAAGTTCACAGGTAAGGTTGGAAGGTCACAGTAATGTTGGAAGTTCACAGGTAAGGTTGGAAATTCAAGGTGACATTGGAAGGTCAAGGTGATATTGGAAGGTCACAGGTAAGGCTAGTTGTGAAGGAGAAGCTACTTCCTGTCCAGGATGACGTTTCCAGCCTCATCCCTAACCTTGACCCTCCCGGAGGCGTCCTTGGTCTCCTGGTGGCCGTCATGGTACACAGTCTTGGTGGAGCCGTCGGGATACTCCCTCCTCTTGAACTGGGCCGTGTGGATTTCCCGCTGACCGTTGCTGAGCACGATGGTCTTGTCACCATTCCTGGTGGAGAGAACAACCTTGTCAGTGGCCAGCACTTCCCGTGGGAAACCCGTGGCTCCGAGGGATGTGACCACCCAAGTCTGCACACCTCACCCCCAGATCTTGGAAGACAGGGGTACAGATCCCGCCAGGGCGGGAGCAGCGCAGGCACCTGCAGAGTCAGGCTATAGACAGGAGCTGAGCAGGGCTAACGGCGGTCTGGGGAGAGCGCGGGAGAGAGGCCGGGGTCACAGGCCTGTTCGGGCAGAGTTGCTTGCGGGGCACTGGAAGGTAGCTCTGCGGGAGGAAGGAGAGGCCTCAGGGCTCCACCTGGGGAGCAGGGACCTGAGGCGGAGTCACCCGGGGAGCAGGGACCTGGGGTGGAGTCACCCGGGGGAGCGGGGGCCTGAGGCGGAGTCACACGGGAGCGGCAGGGACCTGGTGTAGAGTCACTTGGGCACAGTGATTCCGGCGGTGATGCCGACACTTGTGGCTTCCGTGACAGGAGAGGGACCCCACGGAGGCAGCAGCCCACCGACGCCGGGGCCCCTGCACTGCGGGGAGGGGGCGCTCGAGGGTCTGAGGGTCGGCCCGGGGTGGGGGGGTCGGGTCTCCCTGCTCCTCCCCCGTCAGGACGGCACTTCCCCGTGCATCTTAGACAGTTGTCCCGCGAGTGCTGCTGCAGGCTCGGGCTGCTGCACACACGGCCCCAGTGGGCACACACCACATGCCGGAGATTGTTTTCATGGCTGCAATCCAGTCATGACCAATGCCAGTGAAGGAAACACTTAAAAATGAGTGCTATGGAGTGGGAGGTGGGAGGGAGCTGCAAGAGCGGGGGGCATACGTGTAGCTATGGCTGATTCACCTTGAAGCATGGCAGAAACCGACACAGTGTTGTAAAGCAACTATCCTCCAATTAAAAAAATATTTTTAAAAAATGAGTGTTTAGATCCATGTTTGCTATGAAATCAATCAGATCAAGGTTATAAGACCAAACCTCTAGGGTCAACGAAGTTTTCTGCTATACTTATACAAATACTGCAACTTTTACAAAACTTAACTTAATCCAGAGAATTGACAACTGCACAAACCACAAATTCCGGAGACTTCAGACTGACACCACCTGTCCTGGTACCAACCTTTCCACACTCACAATGGTCCCATCTGGGAATACGGTCTCCTCGCGTCCATCATTCAGACGCTGCACCGTCCCATCTGGAAACACGATTTCCTTTGAGCCGTCGGGGCAGACTTTTTCTGAAGAATACAGGTTAATTCAACAGATCTTCATAACTAGAATATTTGTTGCATTATTTAGCTGTACAAACATATTTTACAGTGATCCACTCCAAGAGGACTAGTATTCAAGATGTTCTTGTATCCTACTCTCTCATATTTTATTTATATTTGAATATCTTGCTCCAGGCAGGCCCATCTCCCTGGTCTCATTAAAATACATAATTTATATTCTCCCAACTTCACTCACATTATGTCCCTAATTAAATGTTTCTCTCCTTCCATATGCTCTCTGGCTCCCTAAACCCTGCCTTTCAAGACCGTCACCACTCACCCCGCAGCAAGTGGGCCTCTGAAGGCCTTGGACCCTCGGTATGGTAGAGTTCACTGTCACTGCTTCCTGTGGACTTGAGGGGTCATGCCAGACGGTGAATGTTCAAGGGGAGAGAGAAGATGTGGGGAAGCATCGGACTGGAATTCCAGACGAAGAAGGAAAGAACGAGGAAGAATGCAGATATGATCAAAGATAGTGACTGAATTTCCCAGACTAGATGCAAAAATGTGGCTCCACAGATCTAGGAGGTCCAGCTTATTCCAAGCAGAATAAATGAAAAGAAATCCAAGGGGCATGTTACAGCTTGACCTGTCCCCCACCCCAGAGTTCCTGTATTGATGTCCTGGCCCCAGCACCTCAGAACATGGCCTTCCTAGGACATGCAATTAGTCAGGATGACGTCATGCTGGAGCAGGGTGAGCCCTGACCCAACAGCACTGGTCATAGGAACCGAAGTCTTCATGGTCAGAGGGGCACTGATCTTAATATATGCAGCGTATCCCCAAGAGGAACAGAAAATATAAACAATGGATGTGTATGTTTGCAGGTATACATATATGCACACAGAGAATGATACAGCAGATGTGGCAACAGGTTAGAACTTGGTGAATCTGAATAAGGAGCATATAGGACACTTACATCAAAATAAATATGTATTTTTTAATTTAGGGCAAACAAAAAAAAGGGGGGCTGAGTAACAAGTTAAAGAGTTTGCTCTAATGGATAAATACAGAATGCAGTGCCCAACAGAGTTCACATTCCTCTCAAGCTCACATAGAATCAGGACATTTAAACAGGAGTCAAACAGAAGAAAGGAGTCACACCCCTTTGGTGGTGGTGGTTTAGTTGCTCAGTCGTGTCCGACTCTTGTGACCCCATGGACTGTAGCCGGCCAGGCTCCTCGGTCCATGGGATTCTCCAGGCAAGAATACTGGAGTGGATTGCCATTTCCTTCTCCAGGGGATCTTTCTGACCCAGGAATCGAACCCAGGTCTCCTGCATTGCAGGCAGATTCTTTACCACTGAGCTACCAGGGAGGCCCACCTATAAAGAAAATTAAATCAGCAAAGTTAAAATAGAGGGAAAAGTCTCAGACTGAGATTCATGTCCAGGATCACAGACACCCGATAGAAGTATTTCGTCCCACCAGGATCCTCTGTTCTACTACCCTCAACAGAACATGAGGTTCTCTGCCCCCAGTCAATACCCACAACCAGCTGTCCTTGACACACCCTTCTGGGGTGATTAGCCATATTTCCCAGAGAGAAAGACAGTGACCACCCAAAAGTGAGCGCACGAGACAAGGGAGCGCCCTGGGTGGTTTGCATGAGAGCCGGCGAGCCTATACTGAGGGTGGCTTTGGTTCTGCGGGCTACAAACTCAGAGAGATGGACTCCCTGTCTTAGTGAGGGAAGGACGCCTTGGTTTGGTATCATCTCAACATCTTTGTTTTGAAAAGCCGAGGGCAGTACTAACCCACCTCCACTTATGTGTAAGGAACAACAGGATTCGAAGCACTTGACAAACAGGAAACAACTTTTTGGTTGGAAAGTATAAGGGCAAAGCAATGAGCCTCTCAAATTAACCAGGTAAACTGTCACTGGCTCATTCATCAGGGACCCTGGTCCTTCAATGCAGACACTGGTGGGTATTCACAGACTGGACCTACGGTCCCGGTGACCTCAGAGAGCATGTGATAATTCCACCCTCTCAGGACAGCTGTGAAACCATGTACAGTGGTCAGGAAGGATATTAAATGATGGCACATGGGAAGTGGCCAGCCCAGAGGGGGATCTATTTTCAAATCGGTCCCAGATCAGGAAGTGACACTTTGTGCAAAGAAGTCGAGATGGTGACCACAAGTCTGACCCTCCTTCTATGACAGCTCTGGAGACAGGCAGCCTTATAATGGGGTGGAGGCTAAATGGCTGCAGTAAAGCCATCCCAGGGACAATCTTTTGGAAATCTACAAAGCTCAGGGCAGGATCAGGACTTTGTTAGTTTCAACAGCAAGAGTAGCAACTCAAGAAGGTGGAAATGCCCATTTCACACAGAGCCTCAGTAGCTACAGGCAGCAAGAAAGACCTTGGGGGTACAATCTGTGCACTCTCTCAAAAATCCACTCCAGAGGCAAAATTCTCAAACTTCTGGCTGTAATGCTGATGTTGGTTGTTCAATTGCTCAGTCATGTCCCACTCTTTGTGACCCCATGGACTGCAGCACACCAGACTTCCCTGTCCTTTATCATCTCCCTCCCAGAGCTTCCTAAAACTCATGTCCACTGAGTCCATAATGCCACTACCCCACCATAGTTTGACCTTAGGCCAAACTATAGGGAGGGAACACAGCCCCACCCATCAGCAGAAAATTGGATTAAAGATTTATTGAACATGGCCTTACCCACCAGAGCAAGACCCAGTTCACCCCACAGCCAGTCCCTTCCATTGGGAAGCTTCCACAAGCTCTGATGCTTATCCATCAGAGGGGAGACAATGAAAACCACAATCACAGAAAACTAATCAAAATGATCACCTGGACCACAGCCTTGTCTGACACAATGAAACTATGAGCCACGCCATGTAGGGCCACCCAAGACGGACAGGTCACGGAGGAGAGTTCTGACAAAGCGTGGCCCACTGGAGAAGGGAATGGCAAACCACTTCAGCATTCTTGCCTTGAGAACCCCAGAACACTATGAAAAGGGCTTTTATTAAGTGAGTTAAATGCTGAGTCATCTGGCCAACGTCTGCCATGGAGAATTTGCTCTGAAAGTGCCCACAGCTGGTAGAGTTAACCTTTCCCCAGGCAGCGCCCTGCGCCAGCTCCTCTCCCCAGAGGTGCTTGTGGCATCACAGCTGGTAGAGTCAACCTTTCCCCAGGCAGCGCCCTGCGCATCTCCCGCCCATGGCCAGCTCCTCTCCCCAAGGTGCTCGTGGCATCACAGCTGGTAGAGTCAACCTTTCCCCAGGCAGCGCCCTGCGCCAGCTCCTCTCCCCACAGGTGCTCGTGGCATCACAGCTGGTAGAGTCAACCTTTCCCCAGGCAGTGCCCTGCGCATCTCCCACCCATGGCCAGCTCCTCTCCCCAGAGGTGCTCGTGGCATCACTCACCTGTCTGCTTGTTGGGAACGTGCCCGACTTCCAGAGGGCGGCGACGTGCCGCGCGTGCTCTCTCAGCCCCGGTAGAGTGTGTCTGCAGGCACCAGAAACACCCCTGTGTTGGCATGCTGTCCGAGGGTCACTCTGCTGCTGCTGCTGCTAAGTCGCGTCAGTCGTGTCCGACTCTGTGCGACCCCATAGACGGCAGCCCACCAGGCTCCCCCATCCCTGGGATTCTTCAGGCAAGAACACTGGAGTGGGTTGCCATTTCCTTCTCCAATGCATGAAAGTGAAAAGTGAAAGGGAAGTTGCTCAGTCATGTCTGACTCTTAGCGACCCCATGGACTACAGCCCACCAGGCTCCTCTGTCCATGGGATTTTCCAGGCAACAGTGCTGGAGTGGGGTGCCATCGCTTTCTCTGGGGGGGTCACTCTGAGCCTGGGCTTAATCTGTGAATCTAGTAGAGTGCTTCCTGCAGGGCGAGGCCTGAACTGTGTGTGGGAAGGAAAGTAAGGCTTTGGAAGAGGAGCTGGACATCAAAGCCCCCAAAATGGAGGCAACTAGGATGCCTGGTTAGTCCAGGTGATCACTGGCCAAGAGGTAGCCCTCAGCCTTTCACCCGGATGGGCTCTGGAACCTGGAACCTGCCAAGCTAAGCACCCTTGGGGGGATCTGTAGCTATCTAGACCCCCCTATTTCATGACGATCGCAGTGAGTGTGAGCTGTGATATCTGCCACCGAGAGCCTCACCGCCCAGTTCCAGATAACGCACGAGCTCCTCTGTGGTCATCTGTCCACACATCTGCCTTTTTAACAGGTCTCGTGATTGTGAGTTTCTGAGTTATGATGACTCCTTTGATTTACGATCAAGTGGAGAAGGACCAGGTGGGAAAGTGCAAGAGAGGAGGGGGAGATGCTTGCTGTCGGGGGGTCCCTGGGCTGAGCTGGGTGAGCCTGGACCATGCAGCAGGGAGGGTGGGTTAAAGGAAGGAAGGCTACAGATATGGATTTGTTTTCAAAGTGAGAACTTGGAAGGAAGAAATCTCAGTCTACTCCGAGCTCTGAGGGTCTGGCCCAGTCAGTTGGTGCCGGCCATTCTGAGCGTCTTTGCTCGTCAGGAATAGAGGCTGAGAGAATGAACACGTGGAGAGAACTGTTTAAGTAAAGTTGAATTATTTGGAAAACTGTGCTCCCGAGGTTCAAGGGACTGCGGTGCTTTCTTGTTTTGAAGTGAGTCTTCTCACATGGATTGTCTGTCCCAAAGTGAGTGGAAGCAGAGAGAAGGCTTATTTGTCCAGCATCTCCCTCCCAGGACGCCCGGGTCCTGCCCTGCCCATCAGCTTGTCTTCACCATCTACACCGAGCATCTGTACCCATCCTTGGTCTCTGCGTTTCCACACCATCCTGAGTCTGGCTAAGAAACAACTATTTGTTTCCCCAACATCAGGGAAACTCCGGGTTCAAAGTGTGAAGGGCTGGGTAGGTTACAAGATCAACACCACATAGCTGTGACATAATGGGAGGCCACCTTCCAAACAGGTTCTTCCAGACTCTCCTGTTTGCATTAGTTTGCTAAAAAAAAAAAAAAAAAATGGACGTGTGGGTTAGCTCAGGTCACTGAGAGCTCGTATGGCAGTGAAATAGTTCAGCACTCCAACATTCACCCTCAGAAAGGGTCAGAGGCTTTAGCTGGAGTGAAAACACAGAGCCATCAGCTGACCTCTCTAATTAAAACCAGTAAAACAAGAGGGAAACAGCAGAGATGAGCTCTGCAGCCCTTCAGTACTCCCAAGGCCCTAGCGCTACCTCTTAATCCCTAAGCCTGGTTAAAAAAAAAAAAAAAGTTGCATATTTAAAGAAGGCTTAAGAAATGTGTCAAACACAGTTTGGTGATGTTTCGGTGCTAAAAGACAGTTATCAGGCTACCACTCTCAGAACCAAGTTAAATCCCAAATTATCTGGACAATTGCCTTTCTGGAGAAGTTCCTGTAAAAACTCCAGATTCTGCTGAATCTCTTCCCCCAAATACGATAACTTAACACAACCCAGACATCAGTTCGTCCCATAAGCCTTGGTCAACGTGACCCCTGCTCCCTCCAAACACGTCACGTGCCTCCGGTTATAACCAGAGTTCACAGCTGTCAGTGCCTGAGTGCTAGATATGCACCAAGCAATACCGGTCTGCTGTGAACTTAGTCTGTGTAATAACCTGCAGCGGATTTTCCCAGCCTGGGCACAGCTGACAACTTGGGCCAGATGGTCCTTTGTTGTGTGTGTAGGAATGGAAGGGGGCACCCTATACATGCTATAGGAAGCTGACCGTGCCCATGGCCTCCACCCTCTGGATGCCAACACCGCCCCCCACTCCAGTCATGACAGCCAAGAGTGTCCCCCAGCATTGTAAACGTTCCTGGGGGCCAGCTGAGAATTGCTGATCTGTTAAACACGTGTGCCCTGATTTTCAGGTGTGGAAACTGAGGGCTCAGGAGATCAGTTCATGTCCCATGTTCACGATCATGGTCACTGAGAGTGATTCTGTCCCAGGCCCCTGTGGCTCCAAGGCCCGGACTTCCTGCTTCACCCTGCACCCAGCACCCAAAGTCCAGCACCAAGCACCTGGCACTCAACACCCAGTGCCTAGCACCTAGAAACCAGCACCCAGTGCCCAGCACCTAGCACCCAGCTGTGGGGAGACCGGTTCCTTTTCCTACCAGACAGTGCAAAAGCCATTCAACTGAAGAAAAGAGAAACCGTCTCCTTCCCTTTGACCTCCAGCTTATACTAGGACTGAGTCCCTGGCTCTCTGCCTAAGTCTGCTGCAGTACTAATGCTAATTCTATAATTAAGGCACTTCTGTTAGGTGCTTACTACTGAGTAGGAGCACAGGCCATGCCCTGTGTCACTCGCTCTCATCACCATCCATCCAGTGAAGCTCATGGATGAGGCTTAGAGGGCTGACCAGTCCCTGAATGACCAAGTGAGAACTCACGGCCGGGACAGGGCCGGCGGCTACTCCCTCTCTGGAAAAAAAAAAAAAAAGTTGCATATTTAAAGAAGGCTTAAGAAATGTGTCAAACACAGTTTGGTGATGTTTCGGTGCTAAAAGACAGTTATCAGGCTACCACTCTCAGAACCAAGTTAAATCCCAAATTATCTGGACAATTGCCTTTCTGGAGAAGTTCCTGTAAAAACTCCAGATTCTGCTGAATCTCTTCCCCCAAATACGATAACTTAACACAACCCAGACATCAGTTCGTCCCATAAGCCTTGGTCAACGTGACCCCTGCTCCCTCCAAACACGTCACGTGCCTCCGGTTATAACCAGAGTTCACAGCTGTCAGTGCCTGAGTGCTAGATATGCACCAAGCAATACCGGCCTGCTGTGAACTTAGTCTGTGTAATAACCTGCAGCGGATTTTCCCAGCCTGGGCACAGCTGACAACTTGGGCCAGATGGTCCTTTGTTGTGTGTGTAGGAATGGAAGGGGGCACCCTATACATGCTATAGGAAGCTGACCGTGCCCATGGCCTCCACCCTCTGGATGCCAACACCGCCCCCCACTCCAGTCATGACAGCCAAGAGTGTCCCCCAGCATTGTAAACGTTCCTGGGGGCCAGCTGAGAATTGCTGATCTGTTAAACACGTGTGCCCTGATTTTCAGGTGTGGAAACTGAGGGCTCAGGAGATCAGTTCATGTCCCATGTTCACGATCATGGTCACTGAGAGTGATTCTGTCCCAGGCCCCTGTGGCTCCAAGGCCCGGACTTCCTGCTTCACCCTGCACCCAGCACCCAAAGTCCAGCACCAAGCACCTGGCACTCAACACCCAGTGCCTAGCACCTAGAAACCAGCACCCAGTGCCCAGCACCTAGCACCCAGCTGTGGGGAGACCGGTTCCTTTTCCTACCAGACAGTGCAAAAGCCATTCAACTGAAGAAAAGAGAAACCATCTCCTTCCCTTTGACCTCCAGCTTATACTAGGACTGAGTCCCTGGCTCTCTGCCTAAGTCTGCTGCAGTACTAATGCTAATTCTATAATTAAGGCACTTCTGTTAGGTGCTTACTACTGAGTAGGAGCACAGGCCATGCCCTGTGTCACTCGCTCTCATCACCATCCATCCAGTGAAGCTCATGGATGAGGCTTAGAGGGCTGACCAGTCCCTGAATGACCAAGTGAGAACTCACGGCCGGGACAGGGCCGGCGGCTACTCCCTCTCTGGCGTGGAATCCCGAGTTTCCCATTGACTTGAGCATCTCACCAGCCCAAGAGCACCCAGTAGGTAGAAGAGCCCCCCCAGTGAAAGCCTGGCACCTGCCCACTTTCTAGCTTCATCCTTGAGCCCCCGAGGAAGAGGGTGACGATGAACAGACACTTTCCTAATGACCGGGTGGGGGTTGATTTTTTTAAGACTAACGTGTAGCTGTACACACCAGTCTGGGGTCTGGTGGGCTCTCCGTCACGTCCCAGTTAGAACATCGTGGGGTGGTGTCTGGGGCTGCAGCTGTGCCCATACTGTTCCACCCGCTTCCTGAGAGCCCTGCCCCCCAACAACACCCACCCCCACCCTCTCCATGGACGTGACC
>SJXO01000527.1:430804-452422 GCA_006408615.1 Connochaetes taurinus
TGGACGTGACCTTCAGGAACTGAGGCTCTTTGCAAGGGCTGAAGTGTGGAGCAAGGAGACACTCCAGGCAATATGAGACAAATTACGTGTAAACCCGTTTTGCTCTGGGAGGTGCGTGCTTTGTTTACTGGAAGCAGACTGTCAGCACGGGAGCTGGGTCTGGGAGGACGGACGGCACCACCACAACGTACCTCATCCTTGGGGTGCTGGACCCCCCCCTCCTCCTCCTGTCTCATCTTGGTGTCCTCATGCTGGGACGCATTTGGGGGCAGCTCTGGTTCTACAGGAAGATCCTGTGGAAAGAGCATCACATTCCGAGGAGACCGTGGTTAGGACGCCTGCCACCGCACCTCACTGGGCCAGCCCCGTGGCCCATCCAGGGCCATGTTCTGGGCTTCTCTGAGGGCGCACGTCCCCAGCGTCCCTGTTCATCTGATCTGGGCCAGGATGGCCGAGTGGCAAAGCTGGTGGGGTTCCTTCTGAGGCATTGAGGTGAGCCCGTGAGTGAGGGTCCAAAGTCAAGTAAAAGCCAGAGAAAAATGTCAACTCTTAGCGCCTTCCTTATGACGTCAGAAAGGGCAGAACAGAATGTGGGCTGCTCTTGGGAGAAGGGAAGGGAAGTTATCTCTCACAGCTCCCTACTTCTACACCACATTGCTGTTGCCATGCTCCCCAGGTGGCTCAGATGGTAAAGAATCTGCCTGCAATACAGGAGGTGCGGGTTCGATCCCTGGATCGGGAAGATTCCCCTGGAGGAGGAAATGGCAACCCACTCCAGTATTCTTGCCTGGAGAATTCTGTGGAGAGGAGCCTGGGGGGCTAGAGTCCAGAGGGTCACAAAGAGTCAGACACGACACAGAGACTGAACAACAACAGCAACTTTTACACCATAAATACGTTCAAGCCCAAATTTCCTTCCATGAAGAAAAGTATACATTCTGAAAGAGATGGGAATACCAGACCACCTGACCTGCCTCCTGAGAAATCTGTATGCAAGTCAAGAAGCAACAGTTAGAACTGGACATGGAACGACAGACTGGTTCCAAATCTGGAAAGGAGCACGTCAAGGCTGTATATTGTCACCCTGCTTATTTAACTCATATGCAGAGTACATCATGAGAAATGCCTGGCTGGATGAAGCACAAGCTGGAATCAAGATTGCTGGAAGAAATGTCAATAACCTTAGATATGGAGATGACACCATCCTTATGACAGACAGTGAAGAGGAACTGAGAGCCTCTTGATGAAAGTGAAAGAGAAGTGTGAAAAAGTTGGCTTAAAGCTCCATATTCAAAAAACTAAGATCGTGGCATCCGGTCTCATCACTTCATGGCAAATAGGTGGGGAAACAGTGGCTGACTTTATTTTGGGGGGCTCCAAAATCACTGCAGATGGTGACTGCAGCCATGAAATTAAAAGACGCCTGATCCTGGGAAGAAAAGTTATGACCAACCTAGATAGCATATTAAAAAGCAGATTTATTACTTTACCAACAAAAGTCCATCTAGTCAAAGATATGGTTTTTCCAGTAGTCATGTATGGATGTAGAACTGGACTATAAAGAAAGCTGAGTGCCAAATAATTGATGGTTTTGAGCCATGGTGTTGGAGAAGACTCTTGAGAGTCCCTTGGACTGCAAGGAGATCCAACCAATCCATCCTAAAGAAAATCAATCCTGAATATTAATTGGAAGGACTGATGCTGAAGCTGAAACTCCAGTACTTTGGCCACCTAATGTGAAGAGCTGACTCACTGGAAAAAACCCTGATCTGGGAAAGATTGAAGGCGGGAGGAGAAGGGGACAGAGGATGAGATGGTTGGATGGCATCACCGACTCAATGGACATGAGTTTGAGTAAACTCCGGGAGTTGGTGATGGACAGGGAAGCCTGGCGTGTTGCAGTCCATGGGGTCACAAAGAGTTGAACACTACTGAGCGACTGAACTGAATTGAATAATACTACTGATTCTTATTTTAAATACAGTGTATAATAAGCAGATTGCTAGCTAGCAGTTGGAGGTAANGACTCAATGGACATGAGTTTGAGTAAACTCCGGGAGTTGGTGATGGACAGGGAAGCCTGGCGTGTTGCAGTCCATGGGGTCACAAAGAGTTGAACACTACTGAGCGACTGAACTGAATTGAATAATACTACTGATTCTTATTTTAAATACAGTGTATAATAAGCAGATTGCTAGCTAGCAGTTGGAGGTAATTATGCTATATTTGCCTTTGATTTTGCTATTAATAGTTTTGGTTAAAAATTATAAGTAAAACTGTTATAATATAAAACTTCAGTCTGAGAACTCAAGTGATGGAAGAGTATCACTCTTATTTTGACAACGTGCTAAATGCCTCCAAGCGAAAGCTAGGAAAAATGTTTCGACATATAGGCAAGGCTGCAGCCCCTCAGCAGGTAAGGGGGGCAGTATTTGGAATCACCATGGTTTTCTGTTCTCCCCATGAAGACAGAGGGGGCATCCCTCTCAGTGCTGGGGGCTGCACCCCCTCAACACACCCACCTGCGGCTCCTCGGAGATGCTCGGGGAGGAACACGTGGGCTCATCCGTTGGTACCCGGGCGGGGAGCCTGCCTGCATCGCTCCCGGAGGGCGAGGAGCATGTGTCTGCAGAGCAAGCACGTGAGGCTGAGAGAACAGTGCACACACGTCTCAAAACCACATTATCTAGTTTCCAAGTACCACGTAAACTGACATGAACACATTCTGTTTCCTTCACGAGATCAATATGCAATCAGAGGGTCAGTTATACAGACACAGGGTCAACTGATCACGCGGGAAACGTGAACTATTTAAAGAATACGCTTGCTAAGTTGCTTCAGTCGCGTCCGGTTCTGCGACCCCATGGACTGCTGCCCACCAGGCTCCTCTGTCCATGGGATCCTCCAGGCAAGAATACTGGAGTGGGTTATCATTTCCTCCTCCAGGGGATCTTCTCGACCCAGGGATCGAACCCGTGTCTCTTACCTCTCCTGCACTGGCAGGCAGATTCTTTATCACTAGCGCCACCTGGGAAACCCATTTAAAGAATATATTCACTCTTTTTCACGTATTAAGATGGTTCGGGTGATGGTTTGGGTGATGGTATTAAGATGGTTTGGCCTGTTCTCTGCCTTGGAGCTGCGAATGAGCCAGCCGGCAGATGGGTGTGAGGAGAGGAAAACCTGACCCCACGGTGGCAGGTCTGCTGGGCAGAAGGGGTCTGGGGGTGAGCGCCACCTCAGTCCCAGGAGTCAGGGAGCGTGTCTCCAAGGAGGCACCGCTCGTCAGGGGAGACAGGGCTGGAGGTTGAGGCTTGGCTGGGCGGGGGCTGTCCCACTCGGCATATCAGGAGCAGGAAGCTCCAGCAGGTAAACTGAGGTTGGGGGAGCAGGGTCGGGCCTGGCCCACAGAGTCCTCTAGGGGCGAGGGGCTGCCGGCATCGACCCTCAAAGGCATGAAGAGCAAGCCTGGGCTGTGGGGAGACCCCAGGGCGGACCCAGAGGACCGGCGGGGGGGAGGGGCGGGGGCCCGCCGGGCAGGCAGACGAGTCCGCGTCCACCCAGGCCGAGGGTGGGCTCTGAGATGGCAAGGCCGGGGGTCCTGCCAGGAGGACTGGCATGGGGGACAGGCAGCTAAGGGCGAGGGCCAGATCTCTGGAAGCCACGCGATCCTGATCGTCCTGCTGAGTTCACGGGGGCCTCGGGCACCCGCAGCTCATGCTCGGCACAAAGGTGCCAACCTGCAGGGCCCCGGCTGGCGTGAGGCAGGGTTTAGGGCGGCAGGTCCGCACGTGGGTCTGAAGTGACTCGGGAAGGGCTCCCTCCCTGACACGTCCGGAGCTCGGGGCTCCGTGGTCCTGCCGCTAGGGTCCCGGAGGAGATGGTCCCATCTGGGTGGTGGACCGCCTGCCCCCAGGACCAGCTCTGGGTGTGCGGGCAGACTGGCAGAAGGAGACCCAAAGGAGCTGGAGAAAGAGGGTCAGAGCAGGGCGGACGACCTGCTGAGAGCCGCAGGCGCTCGCCAAGGGGAGCGCTTCAGGGTGATAAGCACTGACGGGGCGGTAAAAGCCAACGTCCGGGAGCAAACAGCAAACACGGAAGAAGAGCCGGCTCGAGGAGGCTCACCCGGGTTGTCCTGGGCTCCGTGGTCCTGGGGGGCGACCGCAAGAGCAGCTGGCACTGGGGACCTCCTGCCGCTCCATTTCTGCAGACTTTGGGGTGATTGTTGGAGCACCTAGGGGCAAGGACGGGCACAGAGCCCGCAGGCCCGCTCAGCTGCACACCTCGGGGCCAGAAACAACGTCACAGAAAACCTCTGCCGCTGTCAGAGTTTTCAAACCGTCCGAGGACTCTGCCGGCAGCCCTGAGCCCAGCGCTGCAAGGACCTTTTTTTTTCGTTTTTGGTCATATTTTTGTTGTTGCTGCTATTGTTATTGAAGCAGAGTTGATTTGCAGTGTTGTGTTAATTTCAGGTGCACAGCAAAGTGACGCAGTTAAATATGTATATTCTTTTCCGGCCTCTTTTTGCTTACAGGTTATTAGAAAATATTGAGCAGAGCTCCCTAGGCTGCACGGCAGGTCCTTGTATCTGTTTTATCTGCAGCAGCGTGTACGTGTTAATCCTAGTTTATCCCTCTGTGCCCCGTTTCCTCTTCAGTAAACATAGGTTTGTTTTCTGTGTCTGGGGGTCTATTTCTATTTTGAGGGCAAGCTCATTTATATCATATTTTAGATTCTACATATAAGTGATGTCACAGGTCCTTGTCTCTCTGCATCTGATTTTGCTTAGTATGATGACCTCTGGTTACATCCATGTTGCTGCACATGGCCGTACCTCACTTGGTCCCTGGCTGAGCAACGCTCCACTGTATATCTGTGCCATGGCTTTATCCTTCCTCTGCTGACGGACCCTTAGCTGGCTTCCGCGTCCTGGCTGCTGTAAACAGTGCTGCTGTGAACGCTGGGGTGCAAGCACCCTTTCAAATTATGACTTTCTGTGGCTGTGCCCAGGAGTGGGAGGGCCGAGTCACGTGAAGGCTCTATTTCTAGGGGCTGTTTTTTTTAAGTGTATTCTATCGAGGTGTAGCTGGTTCCTAATGTTTCTCAAGGTCTGCCATGCAGTCAGTTCAGCTCAGTCGTGTCCGACTCTTTGCAACCCCAAGGACTGCAGCACGCCAGGCCTCCCTGTCCATCACCATCCCCAAGGACTGCAGCACGCCAGGCCTCCCTGTCCATCACCAACTCCCGGAGTTTACTCACACTCATGCCCGTTGAGTCAGTTATTCAAGGGGCTGTTTTTAGGTGCAGAAATATACAGAGCACAACAGAGAAAATGATAATCAACTCCATTCATTTACTTTTTTAGCATTAAAGTCAGATAATATTCATTAATACATGAAAATATAATTATTCTTAATAAATTTAAACTATTTAGAATGATAAATTGAGTATCCTTTTTAGACACAGTGGAATTTCATCTAAATCTAGGTTTTCAGTGTACAAATTAGCGCTGCTCTCCAGTGTTACCTTTCCATCCTCAGACAGGGCTGGCTTTTCTTCAGAGGCTTGTTCCCTCCCAGGAGGCTTTGCATGTCTGTCTTGAAGACTTCTGGAAAGAGCTTTATCTCCGTCTTCACATGGTATCAGTTTCCCCAAGTCAGTTTTCTCTGTCTCTCTGCTTATTGGCTGAAAACAAATGTGGGAGTACTTTTGCATTAATGACAAGCATTATCCAAAAATATCAGCAAATACCTCATCTTGGCCATCACAGAAGCTAGGTTCTTATAGCCCTGTTTTCACATGCTGCAAAGCAGAATTCTTGATGTATCTCATCTCCCATGCGATAGCCCACTTTCACATGGAATCGAGGAAAGTTAGCATTGATTGTCTAAAAGAGGTTTGCTATCACAGCAAAACAAATTGCTCAAAACTGAATTTTAAAATATACAACAGAAATTTTTTCTACCCTTTGCATTATTCAAAAATTGATAACTTTCAGGTGTGAGCACACCAATTCACTTGCACGTGCATTGATTAAGGAATTATGTTGCACCCTCCTAAATTAATTCAGTTCAGCACAGAACATAAGAGAAAGCTTTGTCCCAAGGCAAACCAGTGACTCCACACAGCGCTGGAGCTTCAGACACTCCCCACCCCAACAACCCGAAAAAGATAGCTTTCCTACTTTTAATAAACACCTGGATTAGATCCCAGACCCTCTTTCAAGGAATAAAATATTCTCTGCTCAGTAGAGGTATTGGGGCAGGAGGGCAGGACACGAGGTCATCCCCAGGAGTCCGGGGGCTTTTCAGCCCAAGTCACCCATTACCCGACGCTGGCCTCCAGGTGTGAAGACGCCTCAGAGCTGAAGTAGCAAATATGCTGCTGGTAAGACAGACTAAAGAGGGGCTGCCCTCAGCCAGGAAAGTGCCGCCGGGGTCAAGTAACACCCACAAGAGGCCCCCAGACAGCAGCATGCACTGTGCGTGGAGAGAGGCCAGGGCACGAGCCGCGAGGAGAGACGATGGCTGCAGGTACACACGAGGACGAGCCAGACAGCGTCGCGGCTGTGGTTACCTGGGCCCCGGCCCAAGGCTGGATTAACAGAAATAAAGCGCAGACCCAGGTATACGGCCCTCCCGCCCGTGCCCAGCTCCCTGCCAGGCCCTCTGCCCTCGGGGCCCCAGGGAGCCTGCAGCAAGGGAAGGGAACCCCTGCCTTTACCAAGAGGGATTTCCTCCAGGGAGGCAGGGTCCCTCTGGGATGCGGTGGGGACACGTGGGCCTGGGTCCCCAGCCTTCGCATCCTTTCACAGACGACACACCTGAGAGTCAGCTGGTGGAAGTTACCTTTCCTGATGGCAGTCCCAGGAGCGCTGCCCTGTGACTTCGGCCAGCATGCTTCGGCATTATCCCTGTATCAGCTGGCAGAGGGGACATTTTCCCAAAAGTAGACTCTGACACCTAAGACAATTTATCACACAGAAAATTCAGGAAGCGAGGTCACATCTCCTGAGGTACAGTAACTGAGAGAAATGCACATTTAATCCATTCAACAGTAACTACAGTGTCCTAGGGGAAAAACAGGGATGCCAGGTGGGGGACCGGGGTGGGATCCTCCCCTCAGGGTGTTGCAGGCTCTCCAGGAACACACGCCGCACCCCAAACAAGGCGCCCCTGTGTGCTTTGCGGTGCTGTGTGTCATGGCTCACTGTTTGAAAATATCCCGAGATCCCCAAGGCAACAGAACCAACACCTGATCTGTTTCCTTGCACTGTGTGTCTTCAGCTGAGAAAGGATTCCAGAAGGAAGAAAACGAGCCCCCGTTTCTAGCATCACTCACAGTTTATCTAAGATCTGAATTGGGAGACCCGTAGCCTCCCAGCTCTGAAGCAAGCGGCCCAGTCCCTCAGGTGGGAGGAAGTATTCTAAGTTACTCACCAACTGGTCCAGTGTGCTCATGGGTGGTCACTGACCTGAGGTCGTTGGCCTTCTGATCTTCTGCCCCTGAGTCGTGTCTGCACACAGATACACCTGTGTGCACCTAAGGGTGCAATTCACATGTGTGTCTGTTCCCTTCAGGTCAGGTGTGTGCTCTGCAGGGCAGGCCCGGTCCCTCTAAGCAGCCCCATGACCCTGTGGTGGGGACTGTGCACAGAGCTAAGGGATGTTTGGAAGCCTGCCAAGCACAGGAGCTCAAGATGAGTGAGAGAGAGAGAGAGGAAGAGGGAGGGCCATCCGTCACATCACAGATACCCTAAGTCCTTGGGCTTCCCTGGGGGCTCAGCTGGAAAGAATCTGCCTGCAATGCGGGAGACCTGGGTTCCATTTCTGGGTTGGGAAGATCCCATGGAGAAGGGGAAGGCTACCCACTCCAGTGTTCTGGCCTGGAGAATCCATGGGATTCTCCATGGACCCCTATACAGTCCATGGGGTCACGCAGCGTCGGACACGACTGAGTGGCTTTCATTTCTCAGTTTCAAGTCCTTGAACTACAGACTCAGAAGCTCACACAGTGAGTGCAGACAAGAAGTGTTAGCGCTTCCCTTAATCTGCTGGAGGAAACCCCCAGTTACATTTCGAGGGTGTTTACGTGGTTTCTCGCTGACTCCTGCACACACAGCTCAAATGGCCCAGTTCTTTAGATGCATATCAGGAAACATGCCACCCCAGCAACAGAGTCCCAGCCACCCCACCATCTCTGCGGCCTACGCTCAGGACGGCCACCCATGCGCGGAAGCCGGGCGCTGTGTGCAGGGAAGCAGGGTGAGCTCTTTCCCATCACTCAGGATGGCCACCCACGCGTGGAAGCCGGGCGCTGTGTGCAGGGAAGCAGGGTGAGCTCTTTCCCATCTCTCCATTAAGTGGCCCCAGTGCGTGGACAGAGCCCTGGGGCCCGTAGACTGCTTCTGGGGTCAGCGAGTTGGTCCGAGTCTGGACTCTGGCTCCCCAGCCACATGACTAACCCTGGGGTTAGATGGACCCACCTCAGGGGTCGTGACACTGGTCAATAGGGGCAGAAAGCACAGATCGCCCCTGGTAAACCCAGGCAGCATCCAAGTGCTTTTGCTTGGTGTTAGTAGATGTCTTTGCAGACAGACGCACAGGGCCCCCATGAACGCCCTGGCCCACTCCCGACTGTAACTGGTTGCTCATGGGGCATGGAGTTGACCAGAGGAGGCAAGCCCTCCTGCCTCCTTCACGGGAAGTGCCACGGTCACCCAGCACCAAGCATGCGGCTCTGTGGGTGATGCTCTGGGCTAGCAAACAGAGGCCCTGGTACCCGAGCGTCTGAGCGTCTTCTCACGTGCACCGAGCCCGCCGAGCTCCGCTTGGCCTCCAGGCGGCGCCGCTCCGAGGCCCTTAGCCCAGCCCGCAGCTCCAGGTTCTGCTTCACCAGCGCGTCCATCTGGGCCCGGAGCTCACGGTGGGTGGCTGCCCAGCGGGCCTCCTGCCTCCTGAACTCCTCTCGGAGCCCCGAGACCTCCTGCTGCAGCTGCTGCAACAAGAGAGAACAAGGACCGCTGTCAGGAGCCCACGGCCGCTGGGCCGGACGCAGCCAGGAGACCGCCGGCCGTCTCCACCAAGTCACGTCCGTGTGACACAGCCTGCTCAGGAGGCTTATCCTTCCCGCTAAACACTACTGGGGCAGAAGGAGGCTGAGAGGGCTCTCGCTTCCTCCCCGCTCATCTTATCCTAAAGGGTCAGGACAGCCTGGACTGAAGAGCGTGAGCGCTGAAGGGATTCAGACCCAGACTGTGACCTTGGCTGCCCCCCTTCCTTGCTGTGTGACCTCCGGTGAGCCGCTCAACCTCTCTGGGCCTCAGCTTCTGCTCCTCTAAAAGGATGATACAAAGCGACCTCAGGCCATTGCTTTGAGAGGGGAAACCTATGCGTAGAACACTCAGTGCGGAGAATGAAAAACGGGGAATAGATGTTACTTGTTGCTTTGCACGTCTTCACTCAATTATGTCCAGCTCTCCACGTTAAAGTACAAAACAGACTTCAAAATTAGAAATACAAGGGGCTTCCCTGGCCGTCTGGTGGTTACGAATCCACCTTGCAGCGCAGCGGATGCTGGATCAATCCCTGGTCCAGGATCCATCCCTGGTCCTACCTGCCAGAGGGCAACTAAGGCCGCGCACCACACCTACTGACCCAGGGCCCCGGAGCCCGAGAGTCACAGCTGCTGAGCCCACGCGCCACAGGCACTGAAGGCTGAGCACCCTAGGGCCTGTGCTCTGCAGCAAGGGAAGCCACTGCGGTGAGGAGGACTGCAGCTAGGGGTAGACCCTGCTCCTCGCAGCTAGAGAAAGCCACGCACAGCAAGGAAGACCCAGCACAGCCAGAAATAAGAATAGATAAGTAAAGAAATAAATATGCTTTTTAAAAAGTGGGTGGGAATCATCTTTTTATGAAAGAAATATAAGCTGTTGGGCATAACAAAGGAAATGTTCTTTGTATATCAGAATAAAAGCTGTTTTCAGAAAAAAAGGTATTAATTTGCCTACCTTAGGAACAGTTTAGTAGAGAGACTTAGAGGAGGGAAAAATAAGTTTAAGAAACTCTAGAACTTGAGGAAGGTATTTTCCTTTTATAGAGATTACCTCCAAAAAGTAATTAACATCACATTTGCAAATTAACTATTAAAAGGAAAAAAAACACAATTTGAGAGAAAATTAGTAATTATATTATTTTCTCATTTTCTTCTAGAAACAGTGGGAAAGTCATTGCATTTCCATAGTGAAGTAAATTCATATTCTTCTTCTCCTCGTCTGTAGGAATTATTCTAAAAACAAACACGTTCGTGAAGGCAGATGCCGCAGAGCTTCTGGGCAGAGGGGTGGGCTGACGAGGCCCCAGAAGCCTGGGCATGGTTCCCTGTCCTCCAGACCCCGGTTTACTTTCTCACAGAAACCTGCAGGTTTCTGAAGAACCTGCAGGTCATGAAGAGAGGGTAGGGAGCAGGGGCATTCCAGAGCTGGGTGCCCAGGACACAGTCGGACAAGGACTGGCAAGAGTGGGTCAACATCAGGAACTGAGAAACCCAGGCCTGTGTCGCTCAGGGCTGCACTCCCCCAGGCCTGAACCCCCTGGACCTTAACCCCCAGGGCTGCACTGCCCCTAAGCCTGCATTCTCCAGCCCTGCACTCCCCCAGGCCTGTACCTCCAGGCCTGCATCCTCCGGGCCCACACCCCCCAGGCCTGCACCCCCCAGGCTGCACTCCCAGGCCTGCACCCCCCAGGCCTGCACCCCCAGGCCTGCATCCTCCAGGCCTACAACCCCTGGACCTTCACCCCCTGGACCTTCAGGCCTGCACCCCCCAGGCTGCACTCCCAGGGCTGCACCCCCCCAGGCCTGCACCCCCAGGCCTGCACTCCCAGGCCTGCATCCTCCAGGCCTGCAACCCCTGGACTTTCACCCCCTGGACCTTCACCCCCAGGCCTGCACCCCCAGGCCTGCATCCTCTAGGCCTGCACCCCACTCACCAACATGGCCTCAGCCCCGCCATCCTCTGGGGAGCGCCCAGCCGCTGTCTCGGGCTGGGGCCCGGCCCCGCCATCTTCTGGGCAGCCGGGCTCCGTCTCCACCGGCTCTTCAGCCCCCAGGTGAGCCCTCAGCATTCTGAGGAGGGAGCAGAAGGTCGGTGGGTTGGGAGGGGGTGCAGGCCACCCCCCACTGCCACATGGGACCCCCCCTCATGACAGCCCAGCTTGGCCAGCGTGGTGTTTACAAAGCTGACCCACGGACCGGCCATGGTGGTGTCTGCCAAGCTCCCACGGAGGACCGAGCGGCCACAGGCAGGCGCTCCTTGGCGGTGGAACGCAGACACTGTAACTCACAGACCATCGGGCCGTGCAGACGGGACCCCGGCTGGCCCCGCGACCACGGCTGTGCTCGGGGGTCTCCGTGGGAGGCTGAGGCCCCCGCTCTGCGCGCAGCACGAGGGGCACTGCCCAGACTGCTGGAATGGACCCTCCACCCACCAAGCTGAAGGGGCGGCCTCTCTAGCACCAGCGGGCCGAGTCTGGGCCACCGGGGACCAGGGATGCCACCCAGGAGCGGGGATGCGGGCCCTGCCCCCGGGCGCCTCGGGCAGGGGACGGGTGGGCAGGTTTCCAGCCTTCAGGCTGCGGGCTTCCGGCCGTGGAGACTCCTGCGGCTCCCGGCCAGGCTGCGTGCAGACACGAGGAGGAACCGGGCTGGAGGGGAGGCGCGTCCACCGCCGCACCTCACAGCCGCAGAAAACAGAGCCAGACCCGGGAAAGCGAGTTCCCGCAAACACGGCCTCCTCTGAAACCGCTCTCAGCTGACGGTCCTTCCTTTCTGCTCTAAGGAAACCCGGGCCTTGATCAAAATGAGGATTAAGGCTGACTCCGAGTAACAGGCGAGTGTGGCCTTGAGTACAGAGTGAAGCAGGGCAAAGGCTAACAGAGTTTCGTCAAGCGAGCACGCCGGTCATAGCAAATATGTTCTTCCAACAACGCAAGAGATGACTCTACTCACATTACCAGGCAGTCAAAACCCAAATCAGACTGATTATATTCTTGCAGCTGAAGATGGAGAAGCTCTATACAGTCAGAGAAAACAAGACCAGGGGCTGACTGTGGCTCAGATCATGAGCTCCTTATTACAAAATTCAGACTTAAGTTGAAGAAAGTAGGGAAAACCACTCAGGTATGACCTAAATCAAATTCCTTTTGATTATACACTGGAGGTGACAAATAGATTCAAGGGATTAGATCTGATAGAGTGTCTGAAGAACTATGGAAAGAGATTTGTAACATTGTACGGGAGGAGGTGACCAAAACCATCCCAAAGAAAAAGAAATGCAAGAAGGCAAAGTGGTTGTCTGAGGAGGCCTTACAAATAGCTGAGAAAAAAAAAAAGAGAAGTGAAAGGCAAATGAGGAAGGGAAAGATAAACCCAACTGAATGCAGAGTTCCAGAGAACAACAAGGAGAGATAAGAAAGCCTTCTTAAGTGAATAATGTGAAGAAATAGAGGGAAACAACAGAATGGGAAAGATTAGAGATCTCTTCAAGAAAATTGGAGATTTCAATGGAACATTTCAGGCAAAAATGGGCACAGTAAAGGTCAGAAACCACAAGCACCTAACAGAAGCAGAAGATACTAAGAAGAGACGGCAAGAATACACAGAAGAACTTTACATAAAAGGTCAGAATGACCTGCGTAATCATGATGACCACGATGGTGTGGTCACTCGCCTAAAGTTAAACCTCCTGGAAAGTGAAGTCAAGTGGCCTCAGGAAGCAACACTACAAACAAAGCTAGTGGAGGTGATGAATTCCAGCTGAGCTATTTCTAAACCTAAAATACGATGCTGTTCAAGTGCTTCACTCAATGTGCCAGCAAATTTGGAACACTCAGCAGTGGCCACAGGACTGGAAAAGGTCAGTTTTCATTCCAATCCTAAAGAAGAGCAATGCCAAAGAATGCTCAAACTACTGCACAATTGTGCTCATTTAACATGCTAGCAAGGAAATGTTCAAAATCCTTCAAGCCAGGATTCAACAGTACATGAACTGAGAACTTCCAGACATTCAAGCTGGTTTTAGAAAAGGCAGAGGAAACAGAGATCAAATTGCCAACATCCGTTGGGTCATGGAAAGCAAGAGAGTTCCAGAAAAACATCTACTTCTGCTTCATCAACCATTCTAAAGCCTTTGACTGTGTGGATATCAACAAACTGGAAAATTCTTAAAGGGATACAAAAATCAGACTACGTTACCTATCTCCTGAGAAATCTGTGTGCAGGTCAAGAAGCAACAGAACCAGACATGGAACAACTTACATGATTCAAAATTGTGAAAGAAGTACATCAAGGCTGTATATTGTCACTCTGCTTATTTAACTTTTATGCAGAGTATATCATGTGAAATGCCAGGCTGGATGAAGCACAAAGCTGGAATCAAGATTGCCAGGAGAAATATCAATAACCTCAGATATGTAGATGACACCACAATTGAGGCAGAAAGTGAAGAGGAACTAAAGAGCCTCTTGATGAGGATGAAAGAGGAGAATGAAAAGCTAGCTTAAAACTCAACATTCAAAAAACTAAAATCATGGCATCTAGTCCCATCACTTCATGGCAAATAGAAGGTGAAACAATGGAAACAGTAACAGACTTTATTTTCTTGGGCTCCAAAATCACTGCAGATGGTGACTGCAGCCATGAAATTAAAAGATGCTTGCTCCTTGAAAGAAAAGCTATGACCAACCTAGACAGTATATTAAAAAGCAGAGACATTACTTTGCCAACAAAGCTATGGTTTTTCCAGTGGTCATGTATGGATGTGAGAATTAGACCATAAAGAAAGCTGAGCACCGAAGAAATGATGCTTTTGAACTGTGGTATTGGAGAAGACTCTTGGACTGCAAGGAGATCAAACCAGACTACCCTAAAGGAAATCAACCCTGAATATTAATTGGGAGGACTGATGATGAAGCTGAAACTGCAATATTTTGGCCACCTGATTTGAAGAGCCAACTTATAGGAAAAGACTCTGATGCTGGGAAAGATTGAGGGCAGGGAGAAAGGGGGGCAACAGAGGATGAGATGGTTGGATGGCATCACTGACTCCATGGACATCAGTTTGAGCAAGCTCCAGGAGATATTGAAGGACAGGGAAGCCTAGTGTGCTGCAATCCATGAGGTCACAAAGAGTGTACATGACTTAGCGACTCTGACAGCAAGAGGACATCAGTGGCTGTCCCAGGGCCAAGGACGTGGGGGAGGGGCATGCTTACAAGGATAACCGAAACTATGACACCTACAGCTGTGTGCAAACAGAAACGCGTTTATTCATAAACGTCCAGCTATCCTAAACATGGAATGGACAATTTAACCACGTGACAGATAAGTAAGAAGTTAAAAGCATCTGTTTTGTGAAGAAAGATAATCAAAAGTACCAGCAGCAAAGACTATGAACAGACTAATAATTCCATCGTCCCATCCCCAGTCGGGTTTTACTAAAGTTTCACTCAGAAGTTGGCTTGAGTGTGTCATTTTTGTGACTCTAGAAAGGTACTTCTTTCCTATTTCTCTAACAGAATGAGTATCAGCTCCAAAGGCAGTCTTGGGGTCACCCCCAGCCTCAGCCAACCCAACAAGAGCTGCCGCCTCACCTAGTCCAGGGCAGTCATCGGGCAGGGTCCTGGAGCCCCCCGATCCCTCCACTCCTTCTCAGAGAACAGCGATCAATTCTAAACTGCCTCCCCACCTTAAAGGGGCACACGCACACCACACTTCCCAACACTCTGGCTAGCTTTATGATTTCATAAAGTTAAAAGACAATTAAATGTTTACAAACATGTGGTTTGGGTGTAGTCAGTTCAAAGTCAGTGCAACATATTACCCGCACAGGGAACTGAAGGTGGTGGGACTCCACCTCCCAACTGACCGTCCACGATGTGTTTAATATCGGGCTTTCCACGTGTAGCACAGAGCAAGGCCTCATTTCTCTCAGCCCATGTCCTCGAGGACGCAAAGCTGCCCTTTGACCCGTTATTTGCTAGAAGGACAGCAGGGTCCCTGCAGACACGGAGGGAGCGTGGCTGTGTGAGTCCACAGCTGGGGAAGTAAATCAGATGATGCCCCTGGAGGTGGGGGAGGGCCCGACCCCAGGCCTGTAGACCCTGGACGGGAGGAGAGCAGGGCTTCCTGGCGAAACCGCAGGATCAGAGGCCCCGGACACAGGCCCTGGGGCACCACGTGTCAGGGAAAGCATGCTCTCAACCGTGCTGGCTGTTGCTGGGAGTTCTAGGAAAGTGCTGGAAGAAAAAGGCATTTCTAGTCTCTTAGCTCTATGAAGGCATGATCCTGTGATTCATTAGAAAGACTATCTGTGACTAATGCTGCCCACTGAGAAAACAGTTTGAAAGCACATTCCTAATGGTGTCTAGTTAGAGAATCCTCTTAACAAGAACAGTTTGACCAGATCGTAACATTCTTCAAATACACCTGGGAGAATGTCTAGTTAACTGTGGCCAAGGTGTTAAATTTGGAGTATGACTTTAAATGTGCTCCTGGCTCTGGGATCTCACTGAACGTGCCACGTTGAAGAGCCCAGTTGGTGCTGAGTGGGGTCCTCTGTGAACACCAGCTCCTCTTCTCTCGTCACAAGATTTCAGCACACGGGGCAGACTCCATCTCTCCACGCCCCCCGTCTGCCTTCTGAGCGTCAGGTCAGAGGGTCGTTTTTCCCCGAGGCCCCCAGCCTGCAAAATTCAGACGTGAATGTGGTTTCAGGTTTTGTTCAGTGTCGATAAATGAAGAAGACTGCTTGGTAAACTGTGATTCTTTCAATGCTTCCCGCACCCAGGAGCCCTGTGGGAAGCTGCCACCCACGGGGGCTGCCCAAGCAGGGTCACGGCTGGGGGAGCAGCCAGCTCGTCGCAACCACAAGCCTGAGAAACAGGAAAGGGCGGGCCTGTCCCTGAAACTCATGCTCTGGTGGCCTGAGTGCAGGTTCCCGGAGCTGCGTGGAGCCAGCCTGCAAGGTTCGTCCCGGGTCACTGATGGAGTGTTGGGGCGGCACTTCCGCCGGGTCGCGGCGCGGTCCCGGGGCTGCGTGTAGGGCCGGGGGCCCTGCAGGGTCCCACGGTAGGAGAATCCACTCCCAGTGCCTCCTTGATGAGCCCCCCAAAGTGTGTTTCTTCCCCCAATTCCTGGCCTAAAAGATCCATAAAGAAAAGCAAAGAAATGCACAATCTTCTGTGTCAACTCTACATCTATTTACTAAGAACAACGAAAATTGAGATCAAACCCATGCAAAGCCCTCCTATACCCTGGACACAAGTTCTGACTCTTAGAACCTTTTGTAAAGTCATAGCTAGTGGCATAGATAAAGGCTCAGCTATAGGGTATCCCCCACCTCGTCTGTGCCGCTGATTTCCAAACATTTCAAAGCATAATGACATGAGAAGCTATTTACGATTACAGATTAAATGGAGAAAAAAATCCACTTTGTAAACATCTGCTTCTGCTTCACTGACTGCACTAAGTCCTTTGACTGTGTGGATCGCAACAAACTATGGGAAATTCTTAAAGAGATGAGAATACCAGACCACCTTGCCTGCCTCCTAAGCAACGTGTATGCAGGTCAAGAAGCAACAGTTAGAACCAGACGTGGAACAACAGACTGGTTCCAAGTAGGGAAAGGAGTACGTCAAGGCTGTATACTGTGACCCTGCTTATTTAACTTATACGCACAGTACATCATGCAAAATGCTGGGCTGCATGAAGCTCAAGCTGGCAAGATTGCAGGGAGAAATATCAATAACCTCAGTTATGCAGATGACACCACCCTTATGACAGAAAGCAAAGAGGAAAACAAAAAGCCTCTTGATGAAGGTGAAAGAGGAGAGTGAAAAAGCTGACCTAAAACTCAACATTCAGAAAACTAAGTTCATGGCATCCGGTCCCATCACTTCACGGCAAATAGATGGGGAAACAATAGAAACCATGACAGACTATTTGGGGGGCTCCAAAATCACTGCAGCCATGAAATTAAAGAAGCTTGCTCCTTGGAAGAAAAGCTGTGACAAACTCAGCATATTCAAAAGCAGAGACATCACTTTGCCAACAAAGGTCCATCTAGTCAAGGCTATGGTTTTTCCAGTGGTCATGTGTGGATGTGAGAGTTGGACTGTGAAGAAGGCTGAGAGCCAAAGAATTGATGCTTTTGACCTGTGGTGTTGGAGAAGACTCTTGAGAGTCCCTTGGGCTCCAAGGAGATCAAACAAGTCCATTGTAAAGGAAATCAATCCTGAATATTCATTGGAAGGACTGATGATGAAGCTCAAACTCCAATTTCCGGCCACCTAATGCGAAGAGTCAACTCACTGGAAAAGACCCTGATGCTGGGAAAGATTAAAGGCAGGAGAAGAAGGGGTTGACGGAAGATGAGGTGGTTTGATGGCATCACCGACTGAACGGACATGAGTTTGAGCAAGCTCCTGGAGACAGTGAGGG
Source organism: Connochaetes taurinus (assembly GCA_006408615.1). NCBI lineage: Eukaryota > Metazoa > Chordata > Mammalia > Artiodactyla > Bovidae > Connochaetes > Connochaetes taurinus. The sequence continues at coordinate 448,301 of SJXO01000527.1, forward strand.
GCAGGGAGGCCTGGTGTGCCGCAGCCCCCGGGGTCGCAGAGGGTCTGACACGACTGAGCGACTGAGCGAACAGCAGCAGCAGACTGAGAGCAGCAGCACCTGACGGGAAGCACTGGAGGAAATTTACCGAACTTTTAGCAAACAGTGTCTCTAAGCAGCGGGATTAGAAAAAAACGGAAAATGGTTTTTATTTTACTGTACAGCTTCCTATATGTTCTATGACAGAATAGATCACTTTACTAATAAGGAAGTAGCAGTAAATTCTAAAGTTTTTAACCTTTAGAGGGATATGTTGAGAGGGACACGTTTTCTTTGGAAGAATCAGTCCGAGACTGAGGACCACAGTGATTGCTCGTGTGACGAGCAGCCTCGCAGCGTGGTTAGTTACGTGGACACGAGCATCACACCCTCTTGAGAGACAGACAGAGGCAAAGACGTCGGGAAGGGCAAGAACATGTGTGATTAGAGAGTCATGATTGATCTCCTGAGGATGAGAACTTAAAGCCCACTAGACCACTTTCCAATCGATCTCATAAGCGTAGAAATTACGTTGGCCATTTTCACGTCTGGGGGAAGAAGAGCAGAGAGGAGGCGAGAGATCACAGACGGTACTGGCCGGAGGGTATGGAGGGGGGGCAGTCACACCGTCTGGCAGGAAGCCCACCCTACACGCAGTCAAGCCTGCTGATCCGAGAGAGGGGCCCGGTGGGAAGACAAGCTACACACAGCAGTTACTGGGCAACCTCGTCTGTATGTGAAGGCCCACGTGTGATGGGCGGTTATGTAACAGCAACTTCCCTTTTACTGTGCTTTCCTGCGTTTCCCGTTTGCTATGCACTGAGATTGCTATGCAATGAGACAAAACCTGAGACTCCTCTGTAAAAAAGCAAACCTGGGAAAGTGCCTAGGAAAATGAGCGTCGATTCCTTCTAATCCTTCGAGCTGTGCGTTATCAGAGTGGCGGTGCAAGTGTCGGGGTGGGGGGGTTCTGAACTTCCCTTTTACTGTGCTTTCCTGCGTTTCCCGTTTGCTATGCACTGAGATTGCTATGCAATGAGACAAAACCTGAGACTCCTCTGTAAAAAAGCAAACCTGGGAAAGTGCCTAGGAAAATGAGCGTCGATTCCTTCTAATCCTTCGAGCTGTGCGTTATCAGAGTGGCGGTGCAAGTGTCGGGGTGGGGGGGTTGTGGCCGCAGAAGGCGGGGGTGGTGGGGATGAGGCGGCTGCACTGACCGCTCCCCCCTGCCCCCTAGGCTCTGCCGGGAGGGCGAGGAGAGGGACACAAACTCAGGACCACAGCATCACCGCCCCTCGTCCAGGCGTGGGGAGGAGCGCAAGCCAGGGGCCACGGCGTCCTAACAACAGTTATCCAAGTTGCCTTCGAGGCAAATTTGAAAGATCTGATGTAACAGTCATCTTCCCTGAAAACTAGCTGAGCCCCTCTCAGTTCAATGTAGAGACTGTGATGCCCACACAGACACACGTGTGCACACACTGTCCATATCTACTAGCTCATCATCACATGAGGGCTTTTTAAAAAAATTGTTTTATTGAAATACAGTTGATTTACAATGCTGTGCTAAAATCTCCCATACAGCAAAGTGACCCAATTATACAGACATGCATGCTGTTTCATATTCTTTCTGTTATGGTTTATTATAGAATGTTGGAGACAGTTCCCTGTGCTCTGCAGTAGGACCTGGTTGTTTATCCGCCCTGTATGTAATAGCTGGCATCTGCTAACCCCAAACTCCCAGGCCATCCGTCCCCCAGCCCCCCCAGCCCCTTGGCAACCAAACCTGTTCTGTCCGGTTCATCTGTGCCACCCTCTAGATCCCACACGTGGCTGACAGCATGTGGCGCTCGTCTCTGTCTGCCTGTTCCCACTCAGTGTGGTCATCTCTGGGTCCATCTGTGGAGCGGCATGAACAGTATGCTGCAGCCCATGGGGTCGCAAAGACTCGGACACGACCGGGTGACTGACCTGAAGATTATGCTGTGGCTCAAGCGTGGTTCAGGCGGAAGACTTGCCACCTTACAAAACATTGGTAGCTGCCGCCCTGCTCGCACATCGTCCAGACTCTGAGCTCCCGTGCGGATCCTCGGTCTGGTAGGANCCACTCAGTGTGGTCATCTCTGGGTCCATCTGTGGAGCGGCATGAACAGTATGCTGCAGCCCATGGGGTCGCAAAGACTCGGACACGACCGGGTGACTGACCTGAAGATTATGCTGTGGCTCAAGCGTGGTTCAGGCGGAAGACTTGCCACCTTACAAAACATTGGTAGCTGCCGCCCTGCTCGCACATCGTCCAGACTCTGAGCTCCCGTGCGGATCCTCGGTCTGGTAGGAGAAAGGGGGCCCTGGCTGAATGTTGCTCACGCCCAACCCCTTCTGATGAGTTTCCCCAGGTATGAGGGCTCCTCCAGCAAGCGCAGGCCCCCAGAGGCGACGCCCCTTCTCCCTGCCTTTCCTCCATGTGGCACGGCTTCCAGGGACCTTCGTTCACTCATAGCATGGAAATTTCGACAGCGGCACGGTGTCCCTGCCAAAACCTGAGTCCTGCAGGGACCCTTGCCAGAGCCGCCCTCTGAGAGCCTGTCCCCCATGGACCAAATCTGCTCACTGGCATGGGCACCACAGAAGGGTTTCTGGGATTTCATGTGCTGGGACAGAAGGAAATGTCTCAAGAAAAGCACAAAGTCCTGTAAAGCAAATTTATCACATTCTGTATATTTGACTGTTTCTTTACTAAAGGCAAAGGAGAAAAGGAAAGATATACCCACCTGAATGCAGAGTTCCCAAGAATAGCAAGGAGAGATAAGAAGGCCTTCCTCAGCAATCAATGCAAAGAAATAGAGGAAAACAATAGAATGGGAAAGACTAGAGATCTCTTCAAGAAAATTAGAGATACCAAGGGAACATTTCATGCAAAGATGGGCTCAATAAAGGACAGAAATGGTATGGACCTAGCAGAAGATAATAAGAAGAGGGGGCAAGAATATACAAAAGAACTATACAAAAAAGATTTTCTGCTACTGCTGCTGCTAAGTTGCTTCAGTCGTGTCCGACTCTGTGCGACCCCATAGATGGTAGCCACCCAGACTCCCCCGTCCCTGGGATTCTCCAGGCAAGAACACTGGAGTGGGTTGCCATTTCCTTCTCCAATGCATGAAAGTGAAAAGTGAAAGAGGAGTCACGGAGTCGTGTCCAACTCTCAGTGACCCCATGGACTGCAGCCTACCAGGCTCCTCCGTCCACGGGATTTTCCAGGCAAGAGTACTGGAGTGGGGTGCCATTGCCTTCTCCTATACAAAAAAAGATCTTCAAGACCCAGATAATCATGAAGGTGTGATCACTCACACTCACCTAGAGCCAGACATCCTGAAATATGAAGTCAAGTGGGCTTTAAGAAGTATGACTACAAACAAAGCTAGTGGAGATGATAGAATTCCAGTTGAGCTATTTCAAATCCTGGAAGATGATGCTGTGAAAGTGCTGCACTCAATATGCCAGCAAATTTGGAAAACTCAGCAGTGACCACAGGACTGGAAAAGGTCGGTTTTTATTTCAATCCCAAAGAAAGGCAATGCCAAAGAATGCTCAAACTACCACACAATTGCTCTCATCTCATGCGCTAGCAAAGTAATGCTCAAAATTCTCCAAGCCAGGCTTCAACAGTATGTAAACCATGAACTTCCAGACATTTAAGCTGGTTTTAGAAAAGGTAGAGGAACCAGGGATCAAATTGCCAACATCTGTTGGATCACAGGTAAAACAAGAGAGTTCCAGAAAAACATCTATTTCTGCTTTATTTCCTACACCAAAGCCTTTAACTGTGCAGATCACAGCAAACTTCTTAAAGGACAGTACCATCTTCCAGAAGTAAGGAGAACAGACCAGCATGCTGAGAAAAAGAAGCAGAATTTTTTTTACTCTATAACTTTTTTTATATTTAAAAGGAAACATATAATTACTTATATATTATATAAATAATTATATATTAAAATATATAATTATTTTCCTTTTATATTTAAAAAATACATAATCATTAATGTTTAGGTTACTTTTTGAGCTAGAATATTAGTAATTTAGAAAGTTTTTGGTATCTTGTGAATCTGC
>SJXO01000527.1:453345-478426 GCA_006408615.1 Connochaetes taurinus
AAAAAAAAAAAAATTCAGGCTTAACAGAAACAGGGAGAATCAGGGTGAACAGCGGGCCAAGACCCGGGTGAAGTGGGATCAGGATGGGTCAGAAGGACAGGTTCGCCAGTGTTTAGCTTTGACCCTGCTCGTGCGTCAGGCACACGGGGCATCACCATCACATGGAACGTGTCCCTGGGCTCGTGGGCCGGACATGCCAGTGAAGCCCGTGCATCCAGACCCATCACTGGTTTTACTCTGCTTTCCAAGCCCGTGGAGACCCCGGGGGTGCGGGTCCCCACGCGGGGAGCGTGGGAGGGGAGGGGAGGGTCTTCTCCTCCACAGAAGATCAGCTCTGATGAAATGAAAGGACAAGTGAAAGCGGGCAACTGTCAAATGACCGGGTCGTCCACGTCCTCTCCTCGGGGATCGCAGCACCGGGTCTGTCGGAAGACGGTGCAAACTCGAGAACAATCTGTTCCCACCATCATTTTAACTTTATATAGTCTTCCTGAACATCCCAAGCCCCGCAGGGGCCACACACAGACCCTCAGGATAAAGTGCTGGATTTAACACAGGACGACAGGAAGTGAAACACAGTTTCCCCTTTTTCGGGGCAGAACAAAACTGCAAGGGTTTTTTTTCCCCCTCTGCTCCTGATCCTCTTTCCCCAAACAAATTTACTTTATCCGGATGCTGTCAGTGTGCCGTCTGTCCCGGTGGGAACCAGCACAGCCTTGGGCTCCGTCCCTGCCTTCCGCTCCGGAAGCCTCGGCCCCCCAGACGGACGGACTTGCGGACGGACGGCGAGGACTCGCGACATGCTGCAGCCCAACTGCTCGGAGCAGAACCGAGCGGCGGAGGTGGCCGCGGCCTCGCTGCTGCTGCTGGAGTGCGGGCTGGGCACGCTGGGCAACGCCGTGGCGCTCTGGACCTTCTTCTTCCGTCTGAAGGTGTGGAAGCCCTACGCCGTCTACCTGCTCAACCTGGTCCTGGCGGACCTCCTGCTGGCCTCCTGTCTGCCCTTCCACGCCGCCTTCTACCTGGGACGCAAGCGCTGGGGCCTGGGGCTCGCGTCCTGCCAGGCGCTGCTCTTCCTGCGCACCCTGTGCCGCGGGGCGGGCCTGGCCTTCCTCACGGCCGTCACCCTGGACCGCTACCTGCGGGTGGTCCACTCCAGGCTCAGGGTCAACGCGCTGTCCCTGCGGGCGGCCTGGGGCATCTCGGCCCTGGTCTGGCTGCTCGTGGCCGCGCTCACCCACCAGAGCGCGCTCCTCTCGGAGGCGGACTGCCCCAGCCCCGAGCCCCGGGAACAGCCCTCCTTCCGTGGCCTCTGGCAGGAGGCGCTCTTCTTCGTCCAGTTCACCCTGCCCTTCGGCCTCATCCTGTTCTGCAGCGCGGGCATCCTCCGGACCCTGCGGAAGCGGCTGCGGGAGCCGGCCAGGCAGCCCAAGCTGCGGCGGGCGCAGGCGCTGGTGGGCGCGGCGGGCGCGCTGTTCGCGCTGTGCTTTCTGCCCTGCCTCGTGGCCCGCGTCCTGCTGGCCGCCTCGCGGGGGGCGCGCGCCTGCGGGCTCCGCAGCGCCGCGGCCCAGGCGGCCGACGTGACCGGCAGCCTCACCTACCTGCAGGGCGTGCTGAACCCCGCGGTGCACTGCTTCTGCAGCCCCGCCTTCCGGCGCTCCTACCGCAGGCTCTTCTACGCGCTCACCCTGCGCGCCCGCCGGCCGCACGCGGAGGCCCCGGGCTGCGACCTCAGAGACTCGGACTCCTGAGGACCGCCGCCCTTCCCGTCTCCAGGACCACCCCCCAGGGGCGAGCAGGCAGGATGGGGAGTCGGCATTAGGCTCTACACACTCCCCACCGTGCTCCCCGGGATTTCCTCCAGCGATGGAGCCTCACGGAGCCGCTGCGCGAAACAGCCGGCAGAGCCTCCGTGGCGCGCAATTCTGAGGCAGGCTGAACTGCTCGGTTCTGGCCCCACGCTCAGAGCTGAGGAAAGATGCTCTGGTGTCCGGTGAAGGACGGGGAGGAGGAGGAGGGCGGCATGGCTGGTGTGATTCTGACAGTTCGGTGCTGGCAAATCACTTTAACTTCCTAAGCTGATTTGTAAATGCAAACTGCTCTTTTGCACCTACTGTGCAGACTGTGGTAACTGATGTGGGGAAGTGGGGCTTCGGGGCTGAAGCCGGGTGCCGCCGGGTGTAAGCGTCCCGTGCTCAGCTCTGCTTAGCTCACCGTGGTTTGATAAACTCCAGCTTCACTTGCATAAATTATAGGTCGCACCCAAGACAGCACGGTCAGTGCCCACCTTTGTTATTAGGAGTGCTTTCTTACTAAACCTCTCAAAAGTGCTTGTAGAACTCTCTAAGGGTTGAATGGCTACGTGCTTCTGAGAATCCGTCTGCTTCCCTTGCTCTGTTTGAGCCTCCTGGAAGGAGCACTCGGAGTGAGACACCGCTTTGCGTGTGAGAGCGTGCTTTCCACCCAATGCCCGCGACGCGGAAGTCCTGAGCAAGGCGGCTGGGGCCTGGCCGGGAGCAAGGCCACTGCAGAGAAGGTGGGCAGAGCCCCTGGACACCGGCAACAGTGGCCTCCTCCTCTCTCTCTTAAATGATGTCCCAGATTTACAGCCCACGCTGCTGACAGGGGGCTTAGAACGTCACCTTCATATCTGCCTCACCGCCCGTTGCCTGTTCAAGGCGGTGATGCCGCCCCAGAGAGACTCTAAGATGCTTAGATGAGGCCTGGGCTCTGCCTGGAGCGCTGGGCCCCTGGCTCTGCATGGAGCACTGGGCCCCGGGCTCTGCCTGGAGCGCTGGGCCCCATGCAGCCCACACTGGGGCCTCACATGACCTTTACCTGTACCGCCCCCAGGGAGAGACTTCTGCTTTTCCCAGAAGGTGACTCTATGATTGTTGCAGTATTTAAGGTTAGAACTGCTGGAATTAGGCAACAGAAAATGGCAAAGCTACCTCCTCTCCAGGACCTGTGTGCCTCCCATGTAGGCTCCTTGCCAGAACCAGGCGTGAAGTGTAGGCATGGCCTTTCTACTGTGCCCCTGAAGGATGCAGGCCACCGTACTAGGCACACTGTGCCCAGGGGTCCAGGGAACGCCGGTCACCCAGCGACACTGCGCTCTCTCCTCGGAGTTCAGCTCCTCCCAAGTGAATAGAGTTTCAAAGGCCTTAGGAGGGAAACAGGACCAGATGAGGTGTGATGCCGCTGAGTAGACTCTCTGATGTGGATTCTAAACTGTGTTTCTTCTGTCTCAGAGAAAAGAATTGTCTCCATTTTTCTTCCTTTGATCTTACTGCATATACAATTTTAAACGCTGCTTTAAAGAAACAGGGAAGCCTGGCGTGCTGCAGGCCATGGGGTCGCAGAGTCAGACACAAATGAGTAACAGAACTGAACTTACAGAAACAAACGTTCAATGTAAACATTTCCCATATTATGGTAAGTTCCCCATAAGCCTTATGGATAACCCAGTTAGGGTTATGGTTAAGAAACTAACCGTCCTCGTGCTGATGACATTTACGTCCCTATGCAGGTAAATCCACACCCTGAAAACATGTAGCCGTCTAGACATCAGGTACCCTTGGGTGGGCGTGGGGAGAGCCAGCCCACGTGACCGTCTGGACAGGCTTGCTGGCACACATTGGGCACTGCCTGCTTCCGACACCCGTCCTTCCGGGGTCCCTCCACAACGCTGGGGCCAGTGGCTCTGCCCGCACCCAGGGGGGCCAAATGGGGAGGTCTCGTCACAGAACTTCTGCCTCTCAGGGTCCTGCTGACCGTCTCCTGGACTCGCTGTGGTATCAGTCTGGGAACTTTTGAAATCTGGATGCCTCAGCTCACCCGGGGGGTTCTGACTCAGTTGGTCTGGGAGGCATGGAAAGGTTTGAAGCCCCCTCTTGAATTTCACTGGGTTTCCCAGGTGGCTCCAGGGTAAAGAATCCGCCTGCCAGTGCAGAAGATGCAAGAGGCCCGGGTTTGATCCCTGGGTCAGGAAGATCCCCTGGAGAAGGCAATGGTGACCCACTCCAGCCTTCTTTCTGGAGAAGCCCATGGACAGAGGAGCCTGGTGGGCTGCAGCCCACGGGCTCGCAGAGTCAGACGCGACTGAGCAACAGCGTCTGCCGCCATGCAGCCAGGCTGAGCGTCCCGGGGTCAGCGGTCATGCCCGGGGCCCCGGGTCAGCCTGCTTCTCCATGACGTCCTTGCCTTGTGACCTGGGACAGCTCATCCCACTGCTCTGAACTTTCCTCTCCTGTCAAATGGGGACAGTAGAGAGGACCACATGGGGCGGTCACGTGGCTGAAACAAGACGCGAAATCGTGGGCACAGAGCTGGGCCCAGGACACAGCGCACCTCAGGGGGCTGCCCGGCCCTCTCCACGTGGTCTGCTCAGTCAGCAAGCTCTGTTTACGTCCCCCCAGCCTGTGGTCCCTCTGGGGACTCAGCTGTTCACCCTCAACACAGCCTCCTGAGCCGAGTGTCCAGCACCTCTGCTAAATCAAAGCTTTATTGCTATTCTTTCCTTCCAGTAATTCCTTTCTGCATATTTCCTAAGGATCCTGTGAAACGGGACAAACTTTTGTGTATGGAAGGTTCAGGATCCTCCAGGCATCTCTGAGGATGTTTTGGCCGCCTGGTCCTGCCTCTCCCGTCAGATGCCGGCTCTGCACTCGGATGGGCCTTTTCTTTAAAGACACGGAGCACGGAGGCTGTCTTCTCCAGATTATCTTCTGTGAGTAAGGAAATGACTCAGAATGAAAGTGTGAGTAGACAGTACGCGGCGGTGTCGGAACCACAGCCACCCTGCTGCCGGCGGAGGTTTTGGTTTCTCTTCTCCCGTGACTCACTGCTTGTAACGCGGTGGGTCCCCGGCCTTGCTGTGCGTCTTGCAAATCTCAGCCCTGCCTCAGCTCTGACCCGGATTTCCCTACGAGAGATGTATTTCTTTCTCTGCTCAGACCACGCCATCTTGCTTTGAAAATCCCGGCCACCTTCTCCTTCCCCTTTCCAGACTCTAGCAGCCGCTGTGCCCACCTGGGTCACACGGCCCGCAGGTGCAGATTCCGGCCTGGGACGCTCCCGACTCTGTCCCGGAAGCCCCTCCCCGCCGCCCCCTGCCTGCTGCCCCTGCCCACGGCCTTCCTCACCCTGCCCATCGCCCCCTCCCCGCCGCCCCCTGCCTGCTGCCCCTGCCCACGGCCTGCCTCACCCTGGCCCACAGGCCTCCGTGGGCCTCCCGTCTGTGCTCCCCACCCTGGAGGCTCCTTGCACCAGGCCTGGCGCACAGTAGATGCTTAATAAATCTGCAGAATAAATACATACACAAATAAACCTGATTTTAAAGTTTAAAAATTCACTTTATTCACCGTTTAATAGGGATCTTTTTAAAATGGGAGAGGCCGTGCCTGCAGGGGGTGCTAGGCCCGTGGCTCTGGGTCCAGCTGTCTGAGGACTCCCCACCCTGTATCCCAGAGCTGGCGCCGTTTTGCATTCCTGCGAGCAGTGCACAAGGCTCCCAATTTCTCCACCTCCTTGCCAGCCCTTATCATTTCTGGTTTTGCTTGTTGGCTTTTGTAGTAGCCCTCCCAAGGGATGTGAAGGGGAGATACGTTTCTTTGAAAATCAGGAAACACTTGCTGACTTCAGAGATGGAGAAGGCGGCGAGAACCGGGCCCTCAGCGGGTTTGCTCTGCAGCCACCCTGCTCTGTAACCCACCGAGATCTCAGACAGCTTCCGCGTCTAAATCTCTTTTTCACTGGAACCGTAGGTCGGGAGACACATGTCCTGAGGGTGGTCGGAGAAGCCACTCCCTGGACGCAGAACTGAGGGCCCCCTGTGCCCAGCCTCAGGCATGGGACCCCCGGGAGCCTGGAGTCAGGACGGGACGGGCTACCTTCCCTGGGAGTGCTCTGGCCTCAGCTGGAGGTTCAGCCCCACTGCCCTTCAGCCTGGGAAACTCGAACCCATCACCAGGTGGGGCCCATGTCTCCATCCGGAAAGGGAGATGACCATTCACTGGAAGGACGGCTGGGAGGATGGCCAGCCCCCCGGGGACCACGTCCTGACCCGTGCACACCAGACGCCTGGGATCTTCAGTGCACGGCACCCTGCAGAGCAGCAGTCTGCCGACCGCAGTCAGACAACGGGAGACTGGGGGCTGTGAGGCGCAGGCCCTTTTCACACCCTCCCCCGCTGCCCCCTGGTACCCAGGCTGACACCCCAAGTTCACCAGGCCCGCCGCCTCCCCGGGCATTCCCCGCCCCAGGCTGGGCCCTCGGGAACTTGATGGGAGCTTCTCTCCATCAGTCCAGCCCCTGGACAAGCGGCACAGATGGTTTCCACCTTCTCATTCAATGGGACAGTTTGCTTAATGCGCCAGTCTTTGTCCTGTGACTTCAGTTTACCTCCCTGTAGGGGACAGCAGAGTGGAGAACGTGCCCCAGGGCGTTCCTGGTCCCGCGTGAGGCTCAGAGGGTGGAGGACAGAGATGTGAGTGTGCTGCACAGGGCATGGGAGACGGAGCAGGAGAGAGGGTCCCGACCCGACCTCTGAGGCCCTGCACGGCCCTGCATGGCCACCTAGCATGTACCGGCCCCTGGGTATGCACCTCGCCACCTGGCGTGTAGTGGCTCCCTGGACCCGGCCACCTGGCTGCACCCAGCCACCTGGCGTGTACCGGCCCCCTGGCGTGCACCCGGCCACCTGGCTGTGCACTGCACCATCACAGCACCCACCTGATCACCCAGGGGTGCAGGAGGGGCCTCCCCAGGCTGCCGCTGTGCCTGGATTGTTAAGTCCTTGTCCATCTCAGAATTCTAACAGCTGCCCGAAGACTGCGTTCCGCCTGCAGAAGGCTTCTGGTTGACTCACAAGTAATTTTTAATTTGCCTCATACTATCCCTAGTTAAGAAGACCCAAGACTCTGCATTTTTAAAAGTCTAAATTTTCACCTCTTCTCTGAAAACTGGCAGACCTGCCAGCCCTGGGCACAGACCGCCCCGTCCCAGGCCTTGGTGGGGTGGAGCCGTGCCCTGGAGTGGCCTCCCTGCCAGTCCGTCCTGGCCCCTGCGAGCAGCTACGCCTTCGTGAGCTCCGGCCCACACGTCCCTGCCGCTGCCTGTGTTCTCAGCCATGTCCGACCCCCTGGGCGGCAGTCCGCCAGGCTCCTCCGTCCCTAGGACTCTCTAGGCAAGAACACTGGAGTGGGTTGCCATGCCCTCCTCCAGGGGATCTTCCTGACCCAGGGACTGAACGTGCATCTCCACGACACCTGCATAGGCGGGCAGATATTTTTTTACCACTGAGCCACCTGGGAAGTGCATATGATCAAGGCACGTCGCTACCAGGAAAGTCCACATCATCCCAGTAAATGAACACTGAGGTGGCTTCACTGACCTGTGGTGGTGGTGAGCTAGTCATTAAGTCGTGTCTGACCCTTGTGACCCCATGGACTGCAGCCCGCCAGGCTCCTCTGTCCCTGGGATTCTCCAGGCAAGAATACTGGAGTAGGTTGCCACCTCTTTCTCCAGGGGATCTTCCTGACCCAGGGACTGAACCCAGGTCTGCTGCATTGCCGGCAGATTCTTTGCCAACTGGGCTCTGAGCAGCAGACTCACTGACGGACCCTCGCCCTAAAGCACCGGCCACCTGGGGGGCCCGACCCCCCCTGACCACCACCCCCCGCCCCGCTCCCTGAGTTTCAGATGCACTTTTCAGTTTCCCTTCTCCGGTCAGCGTGGTGGTTACCTGTCCGTGTCCACACGGCCCAACCTGGGTGCCCAGCGACTCACCAGACCCTAATCCAGGCGATGTGTGGAGGCGTCTGTGGACGGGTCCGCATCTGCCTGTGAGGAGGGGAGCTCACCCTTCCTGACAGGGTGGGCCTCGTCCAGTCAGGAGGGGGCCTTAGAGGCGGAACCCTGGGTTTCCCCGAGAAGGAGGCATTCTGCGCTCAGACCCGAAGGCAGAGACCCGAAGGCAGAGGCCCGAAGGCAGAGCCCCGAAGGCAGAGGCCCTCCGCAGCCTGCCGCCCGCGGGTGCAGGAGGCCCTTTAAATGAACCCCTGCACCTGTGCGCACACCTGCCTGCTCCTCGGGGAGGAGCGCTCTCCTCCACGCTCGCTCCCGCTTCCCGTCGCCGCAGCAGCGACTTCAGCTCGGCTGCCAGGGCAGGTCCTCCGGAGCTCGGCTGCCAGGGCAGGTCGTCCGGAGCTCTGCTCTTGGCGCTTCATTTCCGTTTCCGCCGCCCCCGCCCCCAGCGTCCGCGTCACCCTCCCATCTGCAGTGCCCTCCTGTCCTCGGATCCCCGACACGCGTCACCCCACCCCTGGCTTTGCTCTGCCATCTTCCTGTTCCTGCATTAGGGACAGTCTGGAGTCCCCAGAGCGCGCATTTGGTTTCCGTTCGACGTGAAACTGAACAGTTCTCGGTTAGATTCAGCCCCTATCAGATCAGGCTGTGTGTTCGCACCTGTTAGACACACGGGAGTTCAGCGCAGAGGACAGGCTTGTTTCTCAGTTCAGCTCAGTTTAGTCACTCAGGCGTGTCCGACTCTCTGCGACCCCACGGACCGCAGCACGCCCTGTCCATCCCCAACTCCCGGAGTCCACTCAAACTCATGTCCATCGAGTCGTGATGCCATCCAGCCATCTCATCCTCTGTCGTCCACTTCTCCTCCTGCCCCCAATCCCTCTCAGCATCAAAGTCTTTTCAATGAGTCAGTTCTTCGTATCAGGTGGCCAAAGTATTGGAGTTTCAGCTTCAGCATCAGTCCTTCCAAAGAAATCCCAGGGCTGATCTCCTTTAGGATGGACTGGTTGGACTCCTTGCAGTCCAAGGGACTCTCAAGAGTCTTCTCCAACACCACAGTTTGCCGGGAGCCAGTGTGAGGAATCCCGCCCGTGACAAGGTCATGAGGAAGGAAGCTGACATACACAAGGCGTGCTCAGACTTCAGGGGCCCCTCTGGAAACTCCTAAGCATGTACCCTAACAAAAAATCTGCCGACTTTTATGCTCTGTTTTTCCACTTTTCTGATATTCTCTGGGAAAAAGTCAATTCAGGGCTTTAGTCTTCTGCATTTGAAAGGGATGTTCCAATTAAACCCCCTCTGATAGCTCTCTAGCTTGTCTAACAGGTTCCCCCGGACCTCTTACAGCTTGTGAATTGCTTACAGCCCCCCAACCGTGAGAGGCCAAAGCTTAAAGCATCTTAAGATACAGAGCCTTTTCTAANTCTTTACTTTAATTTCGGGCTGAATCTCCATCTGGGGCGTGGACTCTCCAAGTCTACTTACTTGCCCTGGCTGTTAAGACCTGTGCGAAAGGGAGCCTAAGGTGAGGCACCCTTAGATATTCAAGCGGGCGCCGGCGGCCCACGTAGATGGTGCAAGTTCCTTGTCTGGAATTTTATTAGTCTTCCGCGTAATCCAAGCCATTCAGCCCTCTTTTTCTACTTAATCTTCCTACTACACTGTTTTTTCCTAATCTAATCTTTACTAATAAATAAATAAGTCTCGCTCACGCCGACGCCGTCCACGCTTCGAATTCCCTGGATCCACCGGGGCTGGACCCCGGCAACAGTTCAAAAGCATCAATTCTTCGGCGCTCAGCTTTCTTTATGGTCCAACTCTCACATCCATACATGACCACAGGAAAAACCACAGCCTTGATGAGAAGGACCTTTGTTGGCAAAGGTGGGACCAAAGTGCTCATGGAGAGAAGTATGAGGCCCGAGTGCTGGCCACACACCAGGCTTTCTGGGTCGGGGGTGCAGACCTGGAAAGATGGCCAAGGACAGCTCCTTGGGAAGGCCGGGCTGCTGGCCGCCTCTGACGGCATCTCCAGGGCGGCGGCCCGTCCCCCACTGACCTCGCGTCTTACCTCGCGTGAAGCCGGGACGCACTGAGACACAGGAGGACACCCCGGCTGGGCTTGCCCTCTGACATGCCGGGGCCTCTGTCGCCTGGACGTCCTGTAAGCGCAGACTGTGCCCAGCAGGTGGCGGCAGCGTCCCGTCCGGGAGGTCCGCCCCCCGCGTCTCCTGCGATGTCAGGAGTGTGTGTGCTGTGTCCAGCTGAGACTCAGTTCCTGGGCAGCTTGATAAGCAGCCCGGGGTCCCCACGGTGGAGACAGGGGTCTGGGGCTCTCCAGGGAGGGGTCTGGAATTCTCAAGGAGAAGGAAAGGACAAATTTTTTTTTCTACATTCATTAGTCTTCGTCACATAAAACATTTTTTTCTTTATGCCCGGAGCTGATGATTACACAACAAAACAACTCAGCTTAAACTCTGTACTTTGGCCCCCTGATGCAAAGAGCCGACTCGCTGGGAAAGACCCTGATGCTGGGAAAGATTGGGGGCGGGAGGAGAAGGGGCGACAGAGGATGGGATGGCTGGATGGCATCACCGACTCGATGGACATGGGTTTGGGTGGACTCGGGAGATGGTGATGGACAGGGAGGCCTGGCGTGGGGTCACAAAGAGTTGGACATGACTGAGCGACGGAACTGAATAACTGACTCTAAGAAGAATGTGAGAAAGCAATCTGGCAGTTTGCAGTGAGTTGCGGAATCACAGAATATAAGCCCCAGCTGCTCACTCTGAGTGCCGGTCTGCAGCCTCCCCGCATGTACAGTCCCTGAGCTCGAGGACAGCAAGCGAGTCCCTCCGGCTCCCTCAGGGCAGCAGGCACCGCGTGGTCGGAGGTGCTGCGATCCCACTAATCGACCACATGTGTGAAGCATGTGTGAAGCCCTGACTCTCCCCGCGGTTGTGAGGAAGGCTACGGGCTGCTGATCAGACAGCAGGGGCCTCTGCAGCCTCGAGCCAGGGATCCCCTGTCTGTGCAAACAGGTGGGCACACAGGGCCTCCCCTCCACCAGCACCATCAGAGCTGCTTCTGCGGCCACAGCCGCTGCCCACCATCCAGAGGTCCCCGAGAGAAGAGGGTGCTCTCTTGCGTCGAGCACAGAAGTGGCCCAGGTTTGGGGGAATGCCCCCTACGGAGCTGAGGGCGGGGCTGGGGAAGCAGGACCACCCCCTCCCCCGGGGTGGGATGGAGGGGGCAGGTGGCCGGCGGAGGCTCCCAGGGGAGGCCCGTCTGCAGCGGGAGCATCAGCACAGGCCAGCGGGCAGGGGTGTCCACCCAGGACCGCGGCATCGTCATTGTCCGCATCCGGCGGGGAGCACACCTGAAGACTGAAGCCCCCAGTGGGAACGACTGCGCGGACACCCCTTACCAGGGAGGAGGGGGACGCCCCTTACCAGCGAGGAGGGGACGCCCCTTACCAGGGAGGAGGGCACCACCCGGAAACGAGTCCTCAGGCTTGAGATCAACTCGGATACGAAGAGCCTCTCTGCCTCTGGAAACCTAGTTGTTCTGGGCTAGCTGGACTTGTGACCCCCAGATTAACACGCCGGGGTCCCGACCGTCCTCCTCAGAACACGACTGTGTCTGGAGTTCCTGTGTGCCAAGTCGCTTCAGTCGTGTCTGACTCTTCGTGACCCTACAAACTGTACACAGCCCGCCAGGCTCCACTGTCCATGGGATTCTCCAGGCAAGAATACTGGAGTGGGTTGCCATGCCCGTCTCCAGGGGATCTTCCTGACCCAGGGATCGAACCTGCATTTCTTATGTCTCGTTCATTGGCAGGCCGGTTCTTTACCACTAACGCCACCTGGGAAGCCCAGATTTGGAGAGAAGATCTTTATGAGCTGATTAAGTTAAAAACAGTACCGTTAGGGTGGCCCTAATGTGACTTATGCGGCCTTATGTGACTGGTGTCTCTATAAGAGATTAGAACACACACACTACCCCCTAGAAGCACAGCCATGAGGACCCAGGAGTGAGACGGCCGTCTGCAAGCCAGCGAGAGGCCTCGGGAGAACCAGCTCTGCCGCACCAGGGCCTCAGACACTGGTCCAGCGGCCTGGTCTGTGATCCTTTGCTTCAGCAGGCCTCCCCGCGAGACACACCAGTAGCCTGTGTGTGCACACACACTGTATTCATTTAGACCAAACTCTGTCCTGATGCCTCCTGGAATGCCCAGGACTGGCACACTGGCGGAAATCTTACAAAGATTCTAAAATACTCTAAAATGAGTATTCCTGACCTCATTTAAGAGCTAGCCTCTCGTCATCAGAAGAAAATCAGTGTACAGTTTGGAAGATAACACTTCAGCCCTGAATTTTCACCTTTGCTAATATATCATATATACATATACATATATATACATATATATATATATATGTGCAGATCTCAATTATCCAGAAGCAACTGATCATGACCATCTCATTTACTTTGTAACAGAAACCAAGAAAAATGATCTTCTGGTCAATTTATATTAAAAACACATACATACGCATTTGCAAGAAATTATGCTCGTGCACGTGATTAATTTATTACTAACAGCTTGGCAGGCACGAACCCGCTCTCCCTCCAAGTACAGGCAGCTGATCCCCAAACATGGTGGAACAGTGTTTGCCAAGATTCAGAGGAGGGGCAGAAACCACGCACGCAAGGTCCAGCCAGAGCTGCCCGGGAGAGAAGACGCGAGAAAGAGGAGAAAAGACCCGGGCGCCGTTAAAGACCAGGCTGGGGTCATTTAATGTGGACCAGAGATGTGGCAGTCGGGGTCGACCAGGGGTGTCCGCCGCTGAGTGCCAAGTGGCTGTTGATACACCTGTTCTGACACCCAAGGCAGCAAGAAAAAAGATCCCATTTAATGAAACAAAGTACATAGCATGTTTGCAAAACATCTTTATTCACTATAGCTGAAATCTGAGAAGGCTTATTGCATAAAGAGGCAAGCTTCACCCCTCTGGGGCCAGGTGCAGAGGAGCTGTGCAAGCTTCTGTGTGGGTTTAGAAACACACTTCCCCAGATCGCATCAGGGCTCTGGTCAAACCGAAAGAAGCATCTGAGTGACGCCTCCTCTGCTTTGATTTCTAGAGTCACATGCTAACAGGTTTGCAAGACATGGGACCGCTAAACACCTGGGTCTCCAGTCAGAACCCTGAGACTGGAAGACGATTCCTACTTCACCCACAGAGCAGTTTTATTTTGCAAAGCCAAAACCGTGTTTTAAAAATACAGACTTTGGATCTTAAGAAATCCCATTGAAATGCATATAGAGACACAGCTGAGGCTTGTAAGAATAGAAACTTTCAAATAACTTGCTGGTCAGCATTAACCATGTCAGCATCTTTGCAGTTCATGTCAGGACCTTTCTAATACACATTTTTCGGGGGAGGGGGGCGTTTATTGTTTGGCCATGCAGCTTGGGGAATCTTGGTTCCCCTATCAGGGATCAAACCAAGGTCCTCAGCAGTGAAAACAGACTCCTAAGCGCCGGACCGCGCGGAGCTCCCACATCTGCGCTTCCACAAGACGTGCTGGCGCTTTCCCACTTTGTTGGCCGTGCTGGTGTTCAGTCACTGTCGTGTCCCACTCTCTGCGACCCCGTGGACGGCAGCACACCAGGCCTCCCTGTCCATCACCAACTCCCAGGGCTTGCTCAGACTTATGCCCATTGAGTCAGTGATGCCATCCAACCATTTCTTTCATTCTCTGTCATCCCCTTCTCCTCCTGCCTTCAGTCTTTCCCAGCATCAGGGTCTTTTCCAATGAGTCAGCTTTTTGCATCAGGTGGCCAAAATATTAAAACACTTTCAAAATTCGAGTTCTATGAACTTTCTATGAAGTCAAAGAGAGTTGTTATTCTGTAGATAACCTCGGACTTCAGGTAAAACCACTTCACAGCAGCAGAAACCAACATGACTCTTGCTCTCTGCCTAATTTGAAGCTCGCCCCCAACCAGACTCCACACATCTTTCTTTAACACCACAATGGAAAGGAACAAAAGCCCTTTCAGTACTGTCTCAGTAGTTTCCTGGTTCTTTCTTTAAAAGTATTCTAAACAATTAAATTTTTAAAAACTAATTTAAAAAAATTTAAACCACCAACTCAAACTGGCATTTCCCTGGTAGCTCAGTTGGTAAAGAATCCACCTGCAATGCAGGAAACCCCAGTTCGATTCCTGGGTTGGGAAGATGCCCTGGGGAAGGGAAAGGCTACCCACTCCAGTATTCTGGCCTGGAGAATTCCATGGACTGTATAGTCCATGGGGTCACAAAGAGTCGGACACACCTGAGCGACTTTCATTCTTAACCTGTACTAGAAGCCCCAGTTTTATTATGTTTTGTTAAACAAGTATTTATTAAGCACCTTCGTCTGATTTTTAGAGGCTTGCCATCGTGGAGAGAAATGCAGCAGGCCGTGCTTCCTGATGTCCTGTGACGACCGCAGCTGCCTGACCCCTGGGGACCAGCATCGCCAGCACTTATGCGGCCACCTCCTCAGTCTCTGAGCTTGATTTTCCTTCTGCCCTTTCACAATCTCATGCAAGCTGAGCGCATCACAAGGAAATGAGATAAAGCCCGAGCTAGCCCATTTGCTGCTGTGATGACCAACGTAACCATGGCAATGGAGAAATGTTTAATCTTTTGCCTAAATGAGTTACGTGAGGGCTTTTGATTGTTGTTCCTGTTCCGTTTTGTTTTTAAGCCATGGGGTGTTTCACAATGACCAGGAGAAACTGTGGTTAAAGGCTGCTTTGCAAATATTCCTGAAAGTGTTCATGCTTGTAAGCAGTTCGTTTTCATCCAGCGCTTCCCAAAGCCTGCTTTGTGGAATGCCAGCCATCGGGGACAGGGGCACAGGGCACCCCTGGTCAGACGAGCTGGGGGTGCTGCCTGTGGGGGGCCCCCCGGGCACCCGGAGCCCCCGCGGCCCTGATCCTGCAGGAACGACCCCACTCGCTTTTGCTTCATTTCCACGACCCCCCCATGCATTTCCGTCCTGTCTGCGCCGAGCCTGGGGGGCGTCACATGGTGAAGGAGGACGGGTTGTCGTTGTCTGCGGTCTCGCTGTTCTGCCGGGAGGTGAAGGTGTCCGAGTGCAGCCGGGAGCAGGAGAAGCCCGGAGCCTTCTGCTTCCTCCTCACGCACCACAGGTCCTTCATGATCTTCAGAAAGTAGCTCCGAAACTTCTGGCCAATGAAGGCGTAGAGCGCGGGGTTGAGGCAGCAATGCAGGAAGGCCAGCACCTCGGTGACGTTCTTGGCATAGCCCAGCAGCCTCTCGCTGCTGCACGAGCGGCCCGTCCTGCCCAGGTTGACGGCGGTCACGAGGAGCACCATGTTGTGTGGAATCTGGCAGGCCAGGAACACGAGGACCACCGCGATGATGACGCGGATGGCCCTGTGCCGTTTCGAGTTCTGCGCCTGGACTAAGGTCTTGACGATGAACGCGTAGCAGAAGATCATGAACACCAGCGGGATGAAGAAGCCGAAGAGGAGCTGCAGCCCCAGCATCAGCAGCTTCCAGCGGATGGGCTCGGACACAGTCTGGTACCGGGGCTCACAGACATCGCTGCCCTGCAGCTTGTACTTCTGGTTGAACGTGAAGGTCGAGCTGGAGATGAGGATGGACACCACCCACACTGCCAGGCAGATCAGCTTGTGGTGAGCCAGGGTTCTGGAGCGGAGCCGGAAGGACTTGGTGGCCTGCACGATGGCAATGTAGCGGTCCAGGCTGATGCAGGTCAGCAGCAGCATGCCGCAGTTGAAGTTGACGGCGTAGATGCCCCGGGTCAGTTTGCACATGGTGTTGCTGAAAATCCACTCACCGGTGGCGTGGCTGACTGCCCAGAACGGGAGGGTGAGGACAAACAGGATGTCCGCCACGGCCATGTTCAAGAGATAAACGTCCGTCATGGACTTGGCTTTCTTATAGAAGGCAAAGGTGACCACCACCAGAATATTGCCCAGGAGGCCGCAGATGCATATCAAGGAGTAAGCGACCGGCACAAAGAGCCCAGAGAAACTTCTGACATCCTGCAAGGAGCACAGGAGGCTGTCATCATCCAGTGAGTAATCCGAGCTATTAGCTAATCCAAAGTAGTCCTCGTTTGCGTCGTAGATGTTGGTGGAATTCATTGGTTCCTGGAAAGTGAACAAAGATAGAGTCAGCTGCAGTGTAAGTTTCTCGGAGTCAAATTGACTGATATTATCCTCCCAAGCAAAGTAAAAAGGAGTGCTCACCACTCTCATCCTGGTGCTTGATCTGGGCAGAAAGGCCGGGCCTGGACTGGGAGGGAGTGGACTCTTCACCTCCTCTGGCTCACAGTGGAGAGAACGGGAGAGACGTGAATCTAAGGAGGAAGGAAAGCAGAGTGAGCTGCAGTTGAGTGTTCTCGGAGAGCCCGAGAGTTCAGGAAACGGAATTGTTCCCCCTTCAACACAAGGGCGCACAGCATGCTGGTTTATACAGAAATACTCATTTAGAACTGGTGTCAGTAACCTCTTTCCACCGAAGGCCAGACGTGGGCCGTGTAGTCTCTGACACCACTACTCAGGTCTGCTGGCAGAGCCTGAAAGCAGCTTCAGACGGCTGCGTGGACAAAAGGGCACGCC
Source organism: Connochaetes taurinus (assembly GCA_006408615.1). Lineage (NCBI taxonomy): Eukaryota > Metazoa > Chordata > Mammalia > Artiodactyla > Bovidae > Connochaetes > Connochaetes taurinus. The sequence continues at coordinate 469,814 of SJXO01000527.1, forward strand.
AGCCGCGGGCCCCCATCTGGAGTGTAAAAACGGGTGATACCAGCAAAACCACAGGCTCACTCCGCAGAAAAACATTCTTGAAGATTCGGTTTAATCACATGCAACAAGATGCCACTGAACAAAACCTGTAGAAGTGTAGATGTTGCTAGGATACTTATGGTTTATAGTCCTCGCTTGAAAATATTATATATATACTATTAAAGACTGCGTGGCTTCACAGCTGGCGCTAGTGGTAAAGAACCCGCCTGCCAGTGCAGGAGACACAAGAGACCTGCGTTTGATCCCTGGGTCAGGAAGACCCCCGGAGGAGGGCATGGCAACCCACTCCAGTGTTCTTGCCTGGAGAGTCCTATGGACAGGCTACGGTCCCTGGGGTTACAAAGAGTCAGACGTGACTGAAGGGACTCAGGAGCCACAGACGTGTCCAAAATACGCTCTCACTAGCGACCGCTGATCTGCTGGGGCAAACACACCCTCATCTTCAGAAACCAGGCTTCAGGGAGGAAGGCTCAGGCTGGCGTGGTTAGGGAAGGCTCTGTGGGCAGCACAACTCTGGGTCCCTGCAGAACCAATCCCTGGCAGGTGGCCACTCTGGCTGAAGAGGAATGCTGAGCACCGGGCCTCTGTGAAACCCCAGCCTGGCCGGGTCGGCTTGACCGCTGCTAAACAACCCTGATGGCACCGAGGATGTGCTGGGAATGCCAGTGGGGGAGCTGCAGGGCTCCAGGCTCAAGGAGCACACCGGGAGGCGGCTGCAGGCTGGAGCTGGGCCTTGCAGGAAGGCCTGTGAAATCCGTCCCTTTGAAACAAACAGGCAGAGGGGAAAGGAGGCTTGGTGCTCTTCCCACACTCCCTCGTCCCTCTTTACCTGGTGTGGTGCAGCGCTCTGCTTTGTCATCCAGCCACGGACAAAAACCCTGGCCTGGAAGTCTGAGACTTACATGAAATGCACATTCCCTCTTCTCCTGCAGCTCCCCCGCGCCCTTGGCCCAGGAGGCCAGGAGGAACAGAAATGCCAGCCTTGGGTGCTCAGACGGAGAAGGAGGCCCCTGCCCTGAGCCCATCGGCTGTGCCAGGCCCGTCCTCAGCTATGGAGGCCACGCTGATGCTGGGGGAGGGATCCCAGGTACGCAGAGGTCACCCTGGAGGACTTCCTGCACACGCTTCTTGGGTCATGTGACTCTCCCACTGCGGCTTTCTGACCACACACCAGATGGCCTAAACCCACTCCCTCTCTGCTGCCCAAGGCCCAAGTCTCCGCTCTGCCTGGTCCCTGCTCTGGACACAAGACTGCAGGGACGCTTGGCTCACCTCTGCACTTTTACAACCGCCTGCGGAAGACGCGCAATCAGAGCTTCTGTGTTGCAGAAGCACATGAGGAGATAAGCATCCATCAGATCACCAGATTAAATGTATCAGTCGAAATACGACCTCAAGATTTGTGCTTCCGGCCACGAGGGATTAGCAGAGACCAAGCGCACTGTACTGCATCAGGCAACCAAACTTGCCCCCAACGTGCATCAAATCACAGTTTTCAGGCCCTGGGGACGGACAGGGACTGTGGTCTGAGCTCTGCGAAGTCCCCGGGTTCTCACTGGGGGCCATTCCCGTGTGCAGAGCAGGGCCCAGAGAACGGCCTCCTCAACGGCGCTGAGGAGACAGGGGCCAGAATCCAGGGAGACGGGCAGAGGAGAGAGGGCCCCACACACAGAGAGACAGGGGCCCGCAGAGCTGTCCTGAGAGGAAGGGGGCACAGCCAAGGAAGAGCCCCCTGCACGGGCGCAGGGCCGCCCGCAGATGCCTCGCAGGCTGGAGACCGGCCTCCTGAGGGCAGGGCGGGGCTGTGACAGAGCCGGCTGAGCCCCCGGCATTAAACGTTCAGCGTTTAGCCCAGCCCAACACTCTCTCTCACGGATTTTTTTTTCCTGTCCTTGTTGAACTGCGCTTCGAAAGTGATTATTTTCTGGTTAGAACTATACTCTGCCCCTGCTGCTTACTTCTTCAAGAAAACACTCCCTCGCGGCCCTTTCCTTCAGAGCATCCTTCGTTCCAGAAAGAAGAGCAGAGAGCGACGGCCTCTAGGACCACCGGAGCCTCTGGCAGCTGACGGCTGGACACCAGCTGGGCTGATTCTGAAACTTTGCTGAGGTGAAGAAGATTCCACACCGGCACCCTCGTCTGCAGCCCGACTTCCCTGGACTGGGAGACCCTTCTCTCTTCTCTCAAGGGAGGGCACCGGCTTGAGGTCCCAAGCCCCTGTGGCCCCCTTTGCCTGGCAAAACAATCAAAGCTGCTCTTTTCTGCTTCACCCAAAGCTCTGTCTCTGCACTTTGATTCAGCTCCAGCGAACGGAGGCTGGGTTTCGGCCTTAGCAGCGACCACAACCTTCCAAGTCCCAGGACCCTGGGAGCGTCCTCGGAAGGGAACAGTCTCAGGAGTAACAAGGTCACGTAAGCCGGGCTATGATAGATGCCTCTCCGGACCTGCCAGGACAGAGCCTGAGAGAAAGTCTCAGATGAGCCATCTGATTCCAATCATACAGCTACCTTCAGAATGAATGAATCCCCAAATTAAAGATATACGACCAAGTTGAGCCTTCAACATGTAAAATTCATAATGTCAGGTACCCAACAAGCTGTCTAGACTTCTGTAGACTGAACGCTCGCAGCTCCCCAAGGTTCACACACCCATCCCCAAGGGCGACGGCGCGGGGACGTGCAGGGGCCCTGCCCGCGCCCCAGGGGGGATCAGCAGCCTGCAAGAGACGTGTCTGACAGCCCACTTCCTCTCCGCTCACCCTCCTGTGTGGACGCCGTGAGAATATGCAAACCAGGAAGCGGGCTTTCATCAGACCTGGATCCGCTGGGGCCCTGACCTTGGGCTTCCCAACCCCCAGAACTGTGAGAAGTAGGACGTCTGTAGTTGAAGCCAGTCGGTCCGCAGTAATTTGTTATCACAGCTGAAACTGATCTAAGGCACAGACATCCAGAATGACAGGGAAGTGACCCGTGAGCTACACAAGGAGGCGGGAGAATGGCAGGGATGATGGAATTAGCAAAACAGAAGCTCCAGCAGCTGCTATAAACACACGATATGTGAGTCTGCCAGTCACTCAGTCGTGTCTGACTCTTTGCGGCCCCGTGGTCTGACGCTAGGTGAGGTTCCGGAAGTGGCACTAATTGCAAAGAACCCGCCTGCCAGAGGAGGAGACATCAGGGACACAAGTTCAATCCCTGGGTCAGGAAGACCCCCTGGAGGAGGGCATGGCGACCCGCTCCCGTGTTCTCGCCTGGAGAATCCCGTGGACAGAAGAACCTGGCGGGCTACAGTTCACAGGGTCACAAAGAGTCGGACACGACTGAAGCCTCTCAGCACACACGCACTGTAAACACCGCACGTGAGCAGGAAGGCAGAGGAAAGCACAGACGTGATGAGCGCCATGAAAGGTATAAAGAGGCCAGAGAAAGATCCTGAAGATGAAATACGCAGCATGCAAGATGAGATTACACAGGCTGGGCGACTTCCCTGCTGGTCCAGGGCTTACGACTCCGTGCTCCCACTGCAGGGGGCTCAGGTTCAATCCCTGGTCAGGGAACTAAGATCCATAATACCTCTCAGGTGCAGCAAAAAAAAAAGAAAATACACCGATGGGGATTAACATCAGACTGAACTCTGTTGACACACACAAAACAATTGTGATTCTATATTGCAGCAACATTTAGAAATTGAAATTGAACAACAAATTATAATAGCATCAGAAAACATCAAATCAAATATTTATGGCCACATTCCCCCCTTATCCATACCCTGAAAACTATAAAACAACACGGAGAGAAATTAAATAATCTAAATTAATGGAGATATATATATATATTTATGATCAAACAATTCAATATTGCTAAAAGGTCAGTTCACTCCAAATTGATCTACAGAGACAAACAAACCCAAGTGAAAACGGTGGCAGGGGTGTTTGTAGAAATCGACAAGGTAAATTTAAAATGATAAAAAAACTCAAGGGATTTAAAATAGCCTAAGCAACGACCGAGGATAAGATAGCTGGATGGCATCACTGACTCGATGGACGTGAGTCTGAGTGAACTCCGGGAGTTGGTGATGGACAGGGAGGCCTGGCGTGCTGCGGTTCATGGGGTCGCAAAGACTCAGACACGACTGAGCGACTGAACTGAACTGAAGCAACTTTGAAAGAGAGACAAACATGTAGGGCTCACAATACCTGATCTCCAAACTTGCTACGAAGTTGCAGTAGTTACGACAGTGGGGTGTTATAAGAGAACAGATCCATGAAGCAGCAGAACAGAAAAAAGACTAAGTTTTTACCAAAGGACCAAAGGTAATTCAGTAGGAACAACAGTCTGTTCAGTAAATAGAGCCAGCACAGCTGCATATCCCTGTATGAAAGTTGATCTGTACCCCTTATCTCACACCATAGGCAAAAAAAAAAAAAAAATCAGCATAGGTTATAGCTCTATATGTGAGATCTAAAAGCACAAAACACCCAGAAGAAAACATAGCAGAAAATCGTCATGCCCCTGGGAAAGAAGGAGATCTCTTATATAGATTGCTCAAGGCATGAGCTGTTAGAAAACTGATAAATTGTAACTCATCAGAATCTAAGACTTCTGTGCTTTGAAAGACTTCAGAAAATGAAAAAGACCGTTGAATGGCGGGGAAAAAATGTAAACTGATGTCTCATCACTGTAGCCAACATCTTCAAACACTTACAACTCAATGACAACTCAAGAAGAGCCAGGTGAAAGATTTTAAGTCGATTCACTGAAGAAAACACATGGATGGCAAAAAGCATAAGCAAGGGCACACACCATGTCCTTAGTTATCAGGAAAACGCAAGTTAAAACCGCAGCGAGAGGCCATGCCACGCTCACCAGACCGGCTGAAATCAAAAGGGCAAGCGCCAATGTGGAAGAGACAGCCAAGGGCATCCCGCCCAAGCAGTGGGGCCGTGACGCAGAGACCGGCTCTGAGAAAAGAGGGCCAGGCCTCTCGGGTCACACACACGCCCTCACCACCCGAACCGCACCTGGCCCCTGCGCTCACCCGAGAGAATGGAAATGAAAGACGCGCAGTCACAGGTTTGTTCCTAGCAGCCCAGGCTGGAAAGGAGCCCAGCGCCCATCGGCTGGCAAGCAGACATGTAAATGGCGCCCCAGACACACGCTGGGCCCCAGTCCACAGGCAGCCAGGGGCTGCGGAGCGCCCGGACGCCAGGGCATTGTTCTGGGAAGAACTTAAACATGTATGCCCGGGTTCTGGGTTGTTCCAATTATACAGAATTCTAGAAAAGGCAGAACGACGGTGGTGGAAGCCGAGTCTGTGATGGCTGTGGGTGGGGAACGGGGAGAAGGGGCCGGCTGAATGGCCCGGAGAAGGGGGGCCTTTCTGAGGTGCCCAAGACGCACCCCGTCAGGATGATGGCCGCTGGCAAAGCCCACTGAAGGCTGGCTTTCAGTCTGGGGGCGTTTACTGCTATCATTAGTGCCTCAAGCGGCTAATAAAAGCAACTGCACGGGGCTCCACATAAACGCACCGACGCCAGGGACAGGTCCCCACTGGGGACCGAGCGGGTCTCAGGTCTGAGGATGGGCACTGGGCCCAGCCAGACCCCCGTTCAGGGGAACTACTTTTCAGGGACAGTGCTATACAGCTGTTGGGAACAAGCACTACTCGAGTGTGGGTGATGGTGGGTGCATCGCTCTTGTGGGGAAGCTCAGCGTTCTTGAAGACACGGCTTTCGAGTCCTCGTGTGCGCCAGGCGTGAGCAGTACCTGGAAATGGTTCAGCCTGCCCCAGACCACCATCCTCATCACAAAAATGCGGCAGAAGGACTAGCGATGACCCCAGAAGGAGCAAGAGGGACAGGCTGAGGGGTAGGGGTACAGGTGCATGGGGAGGGGGCTGGGACAGAGCTGCAGTGCAGACCCCGTGCTGCGGGGGCCGTGCGGGGCCCGGGGCCCGGGGCCCGGGGGGAGGCCAGACCCGGGGCGTCAAAGTCAACATGGGCCCTGGGTGGGGCGCCTGGTGGGGCGGGGTCAGCTCCTCGTCCCGCGTGGAGATGAGGCGGGCAGCCCAGCTGAAACGCGGCCGGGAGGACTCAGGGCACTGGGCCCAGCCAGAACCCCACTCAGGGGAACTACTTGTCGGGGAGAGTGTTATACAGCTGTTGGGAATAAGCATTATTCAAAGGCAGATGATGACGGATCCATCGCTCTTGTGGTGAAGCTCAGCGTTCTTGGAAACACGGCTTTCGAGTCCTCGTGTGTGCCAGGCATGAGCGGTACCTGGAAATGGTTCAGCCTGCCCCAGACCACCACCCTCATCACAAAACCACGTCAGCTCTGTGAAGGAATCGTGCTGGTTACGGGCATCAGAGTCACCACAACGGGCAAAGCGTCTTTCTTCCCCGCAGGTAAGTGACCTCAGCTCTTGAGCAGCAACAGTCAGCTTTTTGGAGGACTCTGTTCTAACAGAAGGACTCTCTGTTGTTTTTATGAAAATTGGTAAAAACATGAAGACTTTTAAACAGAGACATATCTGTACCTTCTTTAATGAACAGAGAATAAAATAGACTTGAGGAAATTTGTCATGACCACAATAGGAAGTTAAATAATGCTCGATAAATGTTAAAAGCGACTGACGCTCCATTCTCAGGCCAAATCGCTGTAAGGTTTAAAACGAGGTGCGGGATGGTGTCGTCGAATCTACAGCAGTCAGACTTACAGAGGAGTTTAGAGTCGCGCTGTGGGAAACGCGGCTGGCCAGAAGCAAGGGAAGCCAAGCCGCCGTGATGGTGCAGAGAGACCCCGTGCATCAGAGCGGGGTGCTCCTCTGCAAAGACGGGGGCCGGGGAGGGGTGAGGTCACTGACCACCTGCAAAGAGGCCATTTGAGAGGGTCTAGGCTTCCACCACCCTGCAAAGGGTAAGAAGGCAGCCAATGAGAGAGATGGCATCCAAAGAACTGATGAACGTCAGGAAGATTATTTGAACGGTTTGGCAAGCTGGGCACGAGCTGCCTTGGGGGCCAGCAAAGCCCAGGTCAGGCACAGTGGTCACTGCTTAGAGAGCATGAGGCGCCTGTGAGCCGGGTCAGACCTGCCAAATCGGAGTCTCTGGTGGAGCGCTCTTTGGAGAGGAAAGGGTTAGAGCGGGTGCCCCTCTCCTCTCCAGCTGGGGGCCGTGGGGGCAGGATGGGCTGGAACCTCGCGAGGTGCCTTTGCGAGCGGAGGGTCTGGCTGAGGAGCTCTGAGGCAGACAGCCACATGTGCCCCGGATGTTTCGCCACCAGTAAGCCTGGAGCTGGGGCTGCGGGGCCCCGTCCACACTAGGGTGTAGGGCAGGGGAAAGGCAGCTTCCAGCCCGGCAGTGAGCGGGAAAGATGCTGTTAGGGCATCCTGCTCTAACAGGATGCAGTCACGTGTCCTGCTCACAGCAGGAGCCCTGCTCTGCTCACCTGTCTGTTGAGCCATCAGTGCAGTTGGGCGTCAGATGAGCTCGAGAGCCCGCGCAGGGCGGCAGCGGCCACTCACCACCCTTCACAGCACCTCTGGTGACTCTAAAGCACGTTTATGTGAGCGCCGTGGCTTCACTGGGGAGTCCAGCCTCTAACAGCTATAGCGCTGGAGCTTAGATCAGCGTGTAAGTCAGTGATCTTAGATCAGTGAGTCCCTGGGAGATGCTCTCACTTCAAAGAAGCAGGGGCGAGGACGGGCCGGGGAGAGATGCTCCGGGGTTAGCTTTGGGAGCTGCCGCCTCCTGCCTCCTCCTTCTGGAACATCCGCATCATCGTTTACCCCCAAGGGCTCCTAGAACCTCTGTCACCCTTTGGAAAAAGCTGACGGAGAGGAGTCTTTCCTTCCCTGCTTCCACCCTCCCTCCCTTCCTTCCGAGACAAGCATAAACGTCAGGCCTGTGAGCCGCCCAGCCAGCGGCTCGGAGCTCTGACCAGGCCTGGGAGGACGTCCCCAAGGCAAGGGAGGCCTCCCTTCGGTACCAGCTGATCTCTGCGCCAGGCTGCGGCCAGGAGTAGAGGCACCCTCAGAGACTGCAGGGAGGGGACGGCAAGCAGGGCCTGCACCAGCCCGGGCGGAGTCGCTTCTCATCGCGGACACACAGAACTCATGTTTCTAAAAATCAGGCCATCGAATGGCTTCTCTTCCTTTGTCAGAGGCACACAGTGACAAGCTGAACCTTTGCATGACTTTGCACTGAAGGTTTGAGGCCTTAAATGACGAGTAGGCATGCCAGAACCCAAGACTGAATGGAGCCCCTGGGAGCGAGCCCCTGCCCTCAGCTGGCACACCCGAAGACTCGAGGAGACCCTAGCGCTACTTAATTAGACCAACATCTTTAACACGGTGTGCACAATGCTAATTTACATTTCGTCACAATTAAGCAACGTGGCTGCCTTGGACCACTGTATTAGGTACCGTGGGCTGAAGAAGGCGCCTCCGGAACTATCAGCTAACTGACTGCCTCGCTCAAGAATGCAAAGAACAGCTCACGGCACGTGTCCTCAGATCAGAACGGCCGTGCAGCTGCTCTCAAGCCCACCAGAGGCCACCCCCGCCACCAGATGT
>SJXO01000527.1:478828-524996 GCA_006408615.1 Connochaetes taurinus
CAGCAATAGGCCACCCTCAGCCTTTGGTCCCTTTGACCAAGGGCAGACTCTACCCATGAAAATTAAATATGCAGAAACATTAACATTTATCAAAGTATTATCAGCAAGGAAAACTTAAAGTTTTCATTTAAACACATTAAATAAGTTTAACGGTTTGCTAAAATTAAAGCAGAAGGTTTTCAATCTGCGTTTATTCTCACAAATAGTGATGGCCCCCAAGACAAGGAACAAGAACAAAAGGTATATGTGTGTGTACATGTGTGTGCACGGTGAGTACGCACATGCACGTGTGCGCATGTGTGGATGTTACCCTGTGTGTATAGGCATGTGTGTGTTATGTGTTACGCGTATGTGTGTGTGGCGTGTGTATGATGTGTGTGTGTGTGTGTGTGTGTGTGTGCTGTGTGCACACATGGAGGCATGTGTGTGTGTAGGCCTGTGTATATGCGTGTGCATGTTTGTTGAGGCTGGAGGGTGGGTGTGCACGCTTTATGTTCTAATTACACAGTGGGCTTTGGGATCACAGCTGTATGTCTATTACCTTGCTAAGTCTCTCAAAATCCCTTTCAGATGACTTACACCCACTTTACAGGCTTTCCTCGTGGCTCAGTGGTAAAGAATCCACCTGCCATTGTGCAAGCCACAGGCTCACTCTCTGGACGGGGAATATGCCCTGGAGAAGGGAATGGGAACGCACTCCAGTATTCTTGCCTGGAGAATTCCATGGACAGAGCAGCCTGGGAGGCTATAGTTCGTGGGGTCACAAAGAGTCAGATGTGACTTAGCACCTAAACAGCATACCCGCTTTACAAATGGGAAGACTGCAGTTCATTCTAACTTATCTGGTCTCCAGCAGGCCTCACTGAAGGACTATGCAATTCCCACAAGATCTTAAATAACATCTTTATTTTAAAACATTATAGATATCAGAGTCTTACATACCACAGAGGCAGGCATTCAATTCCATGCCAACTGCTGTCTTAATTCATTTGACTCACAGGCACACAGTGTTTTACCCTTTTTTAGATGAATGTCAGTGGAGCTGAAACTCTAGGCTGGCTTCCTTCTGCTTTTGCATAAACGTGGTTAAGAAAGAAGCCAGAAGGTTTTTTCCAGTGAGTTGAATATAGGTTTGTATTTTTTTTTTTCCTTCTGGTTCCTTTTGCTTCTTCAAAAGCTTTTTTACCTTTTCTTTTTCATTTACAGTAATTAATGTTATACCTCTAATCATTCCAAGAGCTAGTGACTAATTCAGACTTCGCACCGGTTTCTTTCCAGTGCTGATCACTACAGTATCAGCTTTCTGCAACTACTTGGGCTTTGGGGGAATCTGTGGAGACTGTCTAAAGACCCCCATGCATCCTCTTATAGTCATGAGATGCTAACTCCCTAGTCACTGTGGCGTTTGCAGCCATTATCAGAGCTTTGCCTGTGTTGTGCTGAGTCTCACAAAAATTTCCACTCCATCAATTTCTCTTAAATGACTGCCTGACAAGCTCCTTCCCAATCAACCTCCAACTATTCAAGACCCTCACTTGAACTTTGTCGTAAATCACCTTTCTCATCACCTCCAAAACATTTTTAGCTCAGGTTTGGCTTTCCAAACTCTTTGTGGCCTTATTTAAGTAAAGAACTGCATTTCTCCCCAGACTGATGCCCCACGGATATCACATTATGAGGCAATGATCAAACTGCCCAAGCTCTAGTGCGAGACAGTTAGAATGCAATCACTTACTGTATGTTTAGGAGGAAAGCGAGCTTCCTGAAAACGCAGCACCATTCCTCAAAGGCGAGGACACTGTGCGTGCGACAGTGAGCGTGCTTTACGAGTGTAAACACAGCCAGCGCGCCAGCACCCCGGAATCCTCAAGACGCAAGCAGGTCCATGTCTAATATTCCTCAGATGCAGGATCAGAGAAGAAAAGACGTTTCTGAAAGGGGCTCAGCAGGCTCACCTCCAAAAGGCTGTGGTCCAGAGAGCACGGTTCTGCTACACGGCCCTGCTACACGGCCCTCACACAGGCGCGGGCATCCCCACTGTGACCTCTCGCCAGATGCACTTTCTAATGGTCATTAAGAAAAAAACAGTGAGGGGCCAGGATTAACCAGAAGCAAATTGCTGAGTTACCACTTCCTATGCAAAAGGAACGCCTATTTGCCCAAATACAGATGGTTAACCATCTATATCCTGTAGGTTATAAAACGATCATATGACTCCCTGGAGTGGCAGTAGAGCTGATGAGAAGGGAGGGGCCTGGGTGGGGTTATTCCCGCACGAATGGCTCTGAGCTGCCTTTAAAGGTGTGGCAATGACATCGTGCTCAAACACAGCTTCTCTGGGCCAGCGACCCCTGGGAGCAGGGCAGCATCGTGTGCTGCCTGGAAAGACGTACACGGGTTTAGAAAGGCCATTGAGCATGGTGGATGGAGCCTCTGGAGCCCCCTCCCTGGGTTCGCCTGAAAGCTGAGTGCCACAGCCAGGTTCTGGCCCTCCGCAGCCCCAGGCCCTGCTCTGTGCAGCGAAGGCCACGGCGCGCAGCCCCAGAGGGCCACGGGGCAGCAGGCCCAGCTCACAAGACTGGCAAGGAGGACAGAGCCTGGAGCAAGGCATTCGGTGAATGGGCTGCTCAGGCGTCTTCGACTCTTTGGGACCCCACGGACTGCAGCCCACCAGGCTCCTCTGTCCACGGGATTCTCCAGGCAAGAATACTAGAGTGGGTTGCCATTTCCTCCTCCAGGGGATTTTCCCAACCCAGGGATCACACCCAGGCCTCCCGCATTGCAGGCAGACGCTTTACCCTCTGAGCCACCAGGGAAGCCCAGGAGTGGAGACAGTGCTCGATAAACTTGAGTTTTGGGAGGATAAAAACCCAGGTGGCTCAGTGGTAAAGAAGCCACCTACAATGCAGGAGACGGGGGTTCAGTCTCTGGGTAGAGACGATCCCCTGGAGAAGGAAATGGCAACCCACTCCAGGATTCTTGCCTGGAGAATCCCATGGACAGAGGAGCCTGGTGGGCCACAGTCCATGGGGTGGCGAAGAATCGGACCCTACTGAGCAGCTAACACATACACACACGGTATTGTATCCTCTGGGATCAAAACCATCCTGTGTGGCGATGGACGCTGGCTAGACTTATCGCTCATTTCACAATATACGTGAATATCAGATCACGGTGTCATGTACCTGAAACTAACACAATGGTAGATGCCAATTGTCTCTCAACTGAAAGAAACACAAGACCCTAGACAGCAGGACACGCGATCATTAGGAGGCGGCGGGTGACAAGCCCCCCGAGTGCCCTGTCGCTGAATGCAGGGGTGATGTGAGGAAGAGCATTTCAATGCGCCACTAGGGGAGCTCATTTTTCGGTATAAGTGGCTTTAAGAAATCAGCGAAAACGTTAAAGAAAAGATATTCTAGAATCATAGAAGTGTTCACCATCACGTAGTGTGTTATGATCCAAGTCTCAGGAATTCGTTTCATAAAAAGACTGATAGCAAAGTGCTACTGCTGTTGTTCGGTAGCTAAGTCATGTCCAACCCTTGGCGACCCCGGGGACTGCAGCATACCCGGCTTCCCTGGTCTTTGCAAGGGTTTACAGCAAAGACCAACAGAGAGCAAGGCAGGGTGGAGTGATGCGTTCCCTCCTTCCGAGCCTGTGCCCTCCCTCCTCATGCTGAGCCGACCACGCTGCCCATGCACAGCCCCCGTCCCTCGGCTGGGTGCTGACCAAGCATCAGTCAGGGTCTCTCCGTGCTGTGGACCCCAGAGCCCGGCTTGCCCCAGGCCTCAGCTGCCCTGCAGTGTGGCCCCGGCCCCCTTTCCGCTCTTCCTGGAAATTATCGGAGCAGAGCGGGACCCTCTCCCTGGCCCTTGCCGGCTACTTCCCTGCCCAGTTTCTGCTCATCCCTGCCCCCCAACCCCGACCTGCAGAAGAAGAGCCTTTCTCCATCTGCCTGAGAGGCTGGACGACCTCACGGCTCCAGGACCCCGCTGTCCCAAAAATGCTCTTCCTCTGTCACAACAATCCTTTGGAAGGACAGTCTCTCCGGGTCTCGACTTGTCTTGCTCTGCTGGGTCGTAAGGTTCTCCACTGACATGGGTGTCCTGCCCGCTCCCCTGAAAGAACCCTCCCCGTGACATCCCGTGCGGTCCCTGACCCGGACGACCAATGCCCGAGGGAGAGGAGGGGACCGTGTCCTTCCCGCCCCTCCGTCGCACCCCTGCTCCTCACCCTACCACCACCACCGCCTCCTCTGAGACCCTGCTCCTGCGGGCGGAAGCTGCTGGAAGGTCTGCCCGCCATGCCAGCTCCTGGCTGAGGTCAAGAGTCAGGTCACCGCCGGATCGAGGGACACGGGTGTCACATACCCTTTAGCCACCGGCTCCCCCTGACATCCCCTTCGACAGTCTCACTTGGCGAGAGGGTGGGAAAGTATGCCCTTCTGTGGCTCAGTGTCACCCCGGGCCCAGCCTGCCTGAAACAGGAAAAATAAACTTGACTTTGCTGAGGACCCCGAAGGGCAGCAAGTGGGCTGCAGCGCGCCAACAAGAGCAAAGCCGAGAGGCAGCGCCCAGAGGCGAGGGGCCTGGAGGACGCGGGTGCTGGGCCACCCGTCGGCGGGGCCCAGGGCTGGAGGGGCACCCCCCAAGGGGCTGCTGCCCTTGCACACCTCCTCTGTGCCAGAGGGGAACCAGTCTGCAGCGGGTCTGGCCCTGGTCTCTGACAGGCTCCAGCCCGAACGGCGGCCTTCCCACCCACCCCCGAGGCTGCTCCTGGGTGGGACTCAGGGGGCCTGTGTGGTCCTCCAGTGTCCTCTGCCCCCAAATTCCTTCTGCTTCAAAGTAAACTCCAAACTATACGCCATCCTCGAGAAGCTCAGACCCATCTGTTTTCTCTCTCTAGAAGCGCCCCCATGTTGAGACTGCCCTGGTGGTCCAGTGGTTAAGAATCCACCTTGCGGTGCAGGGGACGCTGGTTCCATCCCTGATCTGGGAGCATGTGGTAAGGGTCGCCCCACAGCTAGGGTCTGTGAGCCGCAATGCAAGGCCCCACACAGGCAAGAAAGCCACGGCGCAGCCAAAGAAATAAATACTTTCTTTAGAAAAGCAAAAACTTCCCACGTCAAAAATCTGTGAGCTCTTAACACTACTTCAATAAGATGCTGCTGCTTATTTGCATGACATGGTGATGGACACAGAGAGCAAGAGGTCCACCCGAGATCGCGCGGTTTATATAAACGGTTTCCAGTCTGACAGCCTGCCGGGAAAGGTGAACAGTTCATCCAGGACAAAGTCCGGGGCCCTTCGGTGAATTAGCATCACAGCCAAGTGGGGAGTGCTTTACCCTTTGAGATGAGACTGTGGTGAGTCCCGGGGACCCTCCTACTGACTGGCGGGCTCACCCCTGGGCCGTGGAGAGGCAGCTCCTCCAGGCAGGGTCTGTGGAATCAGGAAGAAGGGAGTCCCAGCCCCGCAGAGAAGACAAGCTTGTCCCCCCAGGAGGAAGAAGAATTTAGAAGGGAAAAGAGGAACTTGGGAAATGCGCATAGGTTATGAACAAACCCACGTGCACATGGCTATATTTAACATAGATAACCAACAAAGACCCACTGTACAGAACAGGGAACTCTGCTCAGCATTATGTAACTACCTAAATGGGAAACGAATTTGAAAAATAAGACACAGGTACCTACATAAACTGAGCGTCTCTCCTGTGCTGGATGTGGCGCTCAGGCGCTCAGTCGTGTCTGACTCTGGGACCCCGGGGACTGTATCCCACCAGGCTCCTCTGTCCACGGGACTCTCCGGGCAAGGATCCTGGCATTGGCTGCCATTCCCTTTTCCAGGGGATCTTCCTGACTAAGGGATTGAACCCAAGTCGCCCACACCGGGGACAGAAGCTTTACCACCCCCCAGACCAGAGCAATTGTTCTCCAGTAGAAAATAAAACTCTTAAGAAAGGAAAAATAGGAACTTGGGGAAATTTTCATGGACTATGAAAAAACACATTTTTCGTTATAAAAATTAAAATAATCTGGGCAACAATTTTATAAAGAAAGTTCTTCAGTCAATTAGGCTTCCTCACCATGGATAACTGTGTGTCCCTCTAAGGGATGACAAGGGTTTCATATATTTTTAACTTTGTGGCTGATTTCCAAAGATGTGTGACACATGGGTGACCGGTGTCTGCTGACGGGCAGGTGGCCCCTCAGGTGGATGACTTTGGTGTCTCCGGGGACCCTGGGCCTCCCTGATGAATGATCAATTCCGAATCTGGCATTCACTGGCAGCTGTGTGGGCCCAGCAGGGGGTGGTCTGCAGCGTCATATTACTCAGCTAATAAAAAGAATGCATTTGAATTAGTTCTAATGAGGTGGATGAAACTGGAGCCTATTATACAGAGTGAAGTAAATCAGAAAGAAAAACACCAATACAGTATACTAATGCATATATATGGAATTTAGAAAGATGGTAACAATGACCCTGTGTGCGAGATAGCAAAAGAGACACAGATGTATAGAACAGTCTTTTGGACTCTTTGGGAGAAGGCGAGGGTGGGATGATTTGAGAGAATGGCATTGAAACATGTATAATATCATATGTGAAATGAATCGCCAGTCCAGGTTTGATGCATGAGACAGGGCGCTCAGGGCTGGTGCACTGGGATGACCCTGAGGGGTGGGATGGGGAGGGAGGTGGGAGGGGGGCTCAGGATGGGGAACACATGTACACCCATGGCTGATTCACGTCAACGTACGGCAAAAACCACCACAATATTGTAAAGTGATTCAGTTCCGTTCAGTCGCTAAGTCGTGCCCAACTGCCACCCCATGGTCGAAGAGATCACAGCAAAACTGGACTTTGTGCAAAAAGCATTCTTCCCAAGATCGCCGGCAGGAAGGCTGGGCGACCTGGACTCTCAGTCAGTTCCAGCTGACTGGATGCTCTTTGCCCCCACTGGGAAGGTCGCTGGCAGGATGCTAGAGGTGGGGGAAATAAGACGTCTGACAGCAATGTTGTTGGGGAGGTGAAGCGGGTAAGGTTGACAGCACAGGGTCTCACTGGGGTGGCTTGGGCTGGGCCCTGGGGGGTGTCTTTCCCTCCGCAGAGAAATAAGGAAACCCTCCCCACCGAATCCCGCCAGCAGATCTCCCACTAGAGACAAAGAGCGTCTCATGAAGAAGTGAAGTCGCGCAGTCGTGTCCGACTCTCTGCAACCCCATGGCCTGTAGCCCTCCAGGCTCCTCCGTCCATGGGATTCTCCAGGCAAGAATGCTGGAGTGGGTTGCCATGCCCTCCTCCAGGGGATCTTCCTGACCCAGGGATCAAACCCGGGGCTCCCGCATTTCAGGCATCTCATTGAGCATCTCATTGAGGGGATTAATCGCCAGCCGCGCTGACACCGTGTGTCTTGGAATTGGCCGAGGCTCCAGGTTGCCCAGCCTCCCTGTTCAGGGCACGTGCTGCGGAGTCGATGTCCTGTCTCTCTCCGCCCTGAGTATTGTCCTCCGGGGCAGTGAGGGGCTTGCCCATCTCCTTCGCCCGCTGTCAGTCACTAGCTCAGAAAACCCCCTGTGCTCTCCTGCGGGGCTCCCCGGTCTCTGGCCCCCAAAGGCTGCTGATCTGAGGTGCCCCAGAAGTAATAATGACAGAAGGACAGCATATGCCATTGCCACGCACTGAAGTCAACCCGAAATCTCCCCCACTTCCTCTCTGTGGAATGACAGGGGCTAAGTTCCCAGAACTGACCCTGGCAGGGAGCCGTGCAGGAGGGAGGTGGCCCAGAGCCCAGAGCCGCTGGCAGGCTTGAGGGCAGGGCCACCCAGCCTGGTGTTCCCCCATCCTGCTCTCTTCATCCTAACGGGAAGCCGGAGGGCACCGATGCCGTCAGACTGAAACTCAGAGACGCGGCAGCTTCCTCAAGAGCGCGCACCTCAGAACTTCCAGCCACGCCCGCAGGCTGCGCATCTCTGGGATAAATGTGGAGAGAAAGGATGCTCTGAAACACCAGGAAGAAGCCAGAGGAACAAGGAATGAAAATGATAACTGCTTTTCCATCTCAACAGTCGTGGGGGGATCAGACCTGGACGCTTACTTCTGGGTTTCTAACACATTTCTTCACAGAAGGACAGAAACTTCTCGAAGAGGAAGGAAATGAGACTCATCCAAGGTGCGGAGAATGAGGTCTCGCGTCACGGGGGAGTCTTGACTTTAGATCTGGGTCAGCCACGTGACGGGCATTCCTCAAAGCGGTCTCTGGGGGTCTGCCTCCTCCTTGATAAAGGGAAGAGGAGGTTCGTGGAGGATGAAGGTGTGGACTAGACACACGCCGTGCAGGTCTTCCTGTGCGTTCGGCTCCACAGCCGGCCTCCGGCCCTTCCTCCTGCTCCTCTTCCCCCACTTCTTCTTCCCTGCTGTCCCAAAGAGGAGCTCCAGAACACAAAGCAGGGGCAGTTCTGGGCAGGAGGTCACGGCTGAACTCAGAGGTGCTGATGAAAGCTCGGGGGCTTGCACTGAAGCCCAGGAAAGTGTTGGTCACTCAGTCGTGTCTGACTCTTTGCGACCCCATGGACTGTAGCCGCCAGGCTCTTCTGCCCGTGAGATTCTCCAGGTCCCAACCCAGGGATGGAACCCGGGTCTGCCGCATTGCAGGCAGACTCTTTACCCTCTGGGTCGAAAGGGAAGCCAGGAAGCAGAAGGACAAATTTAAGTGAGGAGGAAAGCAGTGGCTGGAAGCAGCGGCCACTCGGAAATCAGCTCAGTGTCACTGCGGCAGGCCCGGAGGAATGTGCTTGGAGAAAGCCCTGCAGAGCCGAGTCTGAGGACTGAAAACTGGCCTTTGCTGTAATCACTGGCGTTTACAGGGCTCTTGGAAGATAAGCTTTCAGTATGAATGTCTGAGCGAAAGCATTATTACAAGGGTCTAAGAAGAGAGTGTGGTCTCAGGGAACAGAGACCACAGATGTAGGAAAAAAATTTTTTCTTTTAAATTGGCAGTGATAAGCAACAAAGTCCTGCTGCATAGCACAGAGAACTACATTCAATACTCTGTGATGAAACATAGTGGAAAAGAAAATAAAAAAGAATATATGTATGTATAAATGAGTCACTTTACTGTACAGCAGAAATGAACACATTAGAAGTCAACTATACTTCAATTTAAAAATGAATAAATAGAAAATAAAACTAAAAAATTGGCACTAAGACCCAAAGAGACAGATGGCACTGCAGAGGGCAACAGGCATGAGTGAAACTGGGTTGAACCCCAGGAGTCAGCAGACCCCTCGCCCCCCGTGGCCCCCCACCCACCCATGGCCCACATCTGATTCCAGCTGCAGCTGTGGGGCCAGAGGCTACCCACCCAGACGGTCCCCATCTCAACACCCAGAGCCCTGGTTTCCTGACTCCAGGCTTTTCTGCTCAGCCCTCGGGTACAGCCCAGGAGGGCAGAGGGTTTGGGCCCTGGTGGACCAACGGGGGATGGGAGCCAGCCCTCAGCCCTCAGAGATGGGGTCCAGGGTTCCTGCCAGCGTCGTCCTCCTGACTTCTCCTCATGGGCTGCCAGGATTTGGGTGGCCAACCAGCCTGGCTTCCCAGAACCTGGAAATGGCAAGGCAGTCCCGAGCGGGCCAGGATCTATCGGAAGTAATCATAGAGTCCTGTCCCAAGGCCACGGACATGGAGCCTGGAACCAAGGTCCCCTCCGGAACTGACCGAGGCCCTTTGTAATGGTTGCCAAAGGCTCCCCTGATCTTCCCAGGCAGTTCTCTGATCCCAAATTAGGCAGAAACACCCACTCTGGTACTCAGCCTAGCTCACCCTCACCAGTCACTGAATGCCACCCTTCCAGCAGGAATTTTCCTTGTCTTGAGGCTCTACAAGTTGACTACTGACCCACAAGGAGCATCAGCTCGCCCTTGAGCTGGCCCGACCCGGGGTCCTGGCGACTCTCCCCTGCTGGTCAGGAGGTCGGCCGGGCCTCTCCCAGCGCCCTCATCACCTCTGCTCTTCGCTCCCTTCTGAAACGCTCTGGGTCTGGACGACCATGCAGGGACGGCCCCCAGGCAGGGTGCAGGAGCCTCCGCACGCGGGCCTGCTTAGCGCAGAGCACGGTCAGGGAGCAGAAGGGGCCTGGAACCAGGACGCACCGAGAAGGAGGGGGCGGCTGGCTATCCCAGGGCGGGAGAGGGGACCACGGGGGAGATGCTGGAGTGGAAAAGGAACAGCCTATTCTCAGTCGCGCCAAGAGGGAGGCCATGGGCCAAAGGACCTGAGGGTGGGAGCAGGCAGTCTCCGCAGGCGAGGGCGGGGCTGAGATGCCCCGGCCACCTGGCCATGGGGTACGGGCTTCCCTCCCTCTGACCTCCCTGCACGTGCTGCGGACAGGAAGCCTCTGCTCCCTCGCGGGTCCAGGGAAAAGGAGCTACCCGGTCTAAAAAGCAGAGTACTGGGAGGTGATGGAGGGAGAGGGGAGCTGGGAGGAAAGAGTGATGGGTGGCAGAGGGGTGTGTGGAGGGGGACAAGGAGGGGGGGTGGGGGGTGGGGTGACGTGGGGTTTGGGTTAGGGTGGCGGGGGTAGGCTCTACGAGGCTCCAGGGAAGCCAGCGGGTCTCGGGGGAGCAGGGAGGTGAGGCAGGCTCCTCAGGGACCCCTGAGCGTCTGGAATCCTCTCCTCCTGGTCGCTGACTTAGGAGCTCCTCAAGAAGGAAGAGACCCCATCACCCAAACACACACACTGGTCCCCTGCGAGGGTCCCAGACGCCGGTCACAGCCACTGTTTTAAAAACGACTTCACTAGAACCAATATTCACTCTCTTTCTAATGCCTGGTGTCTCTAAAGTGGGGGAGGAGAGGGAGGTTTTCGAGGTTGTGGGTTGACCCCGAGAGAAGAGAGACTTTTTTGCAAAAATTTTATATGCGGCCCCAACTTTAAAGTTCTAACCCTGAGCACAGTATTCTAGATGCAGCCTTATTCTTCCCAAAGCTTCTAAGCAAAAATAGAACGTGACAAAACTATAAAGCTACGTTACAATCCTCCCGGAACACAGCGGCCAGGGCAGAAACACTCCGAAATGATAACGGCAGGGGCTCAGGAGGTAGAAACATAAGAAGAGTAATTTTGTTTCTGCCTCTTTGCCTTCCATGTGCTTAGTAATGAGATATGTGGTTGTACAATGAAACAGTCTCTGAGAACAGGAAAAGGGCTAGTTGTAGTAACTGTTGCAGATATCATTCAGGTGAACCACTGGAAAAATTACACCTGCTAGATAGCTCCGGATAACCTCCTCGCTCTGAGGGCCCCTGTAGTCACAGCTTTTCACGGCAGTTTCCTGGGCAGTCAACACGCTGTTTTCCTTCAAATCAGATTCAGGAAATGGTGAAAGGCGTCGTTGCACACGACCCCTGGTTCAGAACAGGGAAACCCGGCAGGATTATTATGACCAAGCAAAGAGCTCCAAGTAGCATTAAAGCTACCTTCCAGTGGGACTGGCTTTTCTCAGATTTACTTTGACACCCTTCACTGAGGGCGTGACTGATTTTATCAAAATGGATAGAACTAGGTCACAGAGTGGGAAAGACAGAAAGACCCCCATTTCACATCGAGAGGGCGAAGGGGGCTTCCCTGGTGGTCCAGTGGTAAAGAATCCAGTGCAGGGGACACAGGTTCCACCCCTGATCCAGGAAGATCCCCCGTGACTCAGAGCAACTAAGTCCAAGCCACAACTCCCGAGGCTGGGAGCGGCGCAACGAAGCCTGAGTGCCCCTGAGCCCGCGTCCCACGGCGAGAGAAGGCATTGCAAGGAGATGCTCAAGCACAGCTAGAGAGAGCCTGAGCGGCAGTGAAGACCAGGATGGCCAAGGAAATAAAATAAAATAAAAGATGCCTGACATTCACACACCATTCTTAAAGAAAAAAGAAAAACAGAGCGGGAAGGCTCTGTGCTGGCCTCGGTGCTGGCCCCCACAGACCCCAATCCGAGGCCAGGGAGCCCCCCACCTCACAGCCGGGGAGCAGAGGCCACTGCCGGCCAGACCAGCGGAGGAGGGGTGCGAATGGTGCAGCCTGTGTTACAGAGTCCGGAAAGAGACAGAAAGGCCAAAGGAGGCCAAGCCACTTCATGGCATTTCGTTTAATAACACACACAAGACCATGCCTTTCCGTTTCCTAGACCTCTGTTTATCTGCCAGAAACAAGCCTGAAAGCCACACATCCTTTTGTGCGGGGGACTCCACGCCAGTAATTCTGGTGTCAGATAAACCCACAAGTAAAATCGACAGCCCCCTTCCTCGAGCCTGTAAAGAGCTCACAGCCTTAGTTCCCGATGGTGCCTGCTGGGGCGCGGCGGGGGCCCCGGCCAAGAGTCTGGAGCCGCCACTGATTCATCATGCTCCTTGGTGACCCAGATTCAAGCCTCCTTTCTCAGTCTGTCTAACGGGAACCGCCAGGCTGACTTATAAAGCTGCTACAGAAATGAGAAAGGCCCAGGTTGTGACATGTGACAGCAAGCCGGCTGCTCCACGGCTGTCACACCAGCAGCCACTGAGACGGCCGGCGGCCGCCGTGGCCTCCTCTGCCGTGGCCAGCCTTCGGGTCCAGGACTCCTCTGCCGGTGAGAGGGGTTCCAAGCACGTGGGCTGAGAGTCTGGATGACCTCTCCAGACCCTGACCGGGCAAACCCCGGGCGGTCCCGCAGCCCCTGACAGCCCCGGCGAAGCTGGGCAGGAAAGACCAGAGGGCGCACACAGTCTGCAGCCGGTCATCCCTTCACCCTGAGGATTTCCGACGCTTGGTGTGATGAAGGGGAGATGGAGCACAGGGAGGAAGAGCCTGTGATTCCGTCCAGGAGGAGGACGCTGCGGAGGGTCGTGCAGAGGCCTGGCTCCACCCAGAGGACCCCCGATGGTGGCAGGCCACCCTGCCCCGCGCCTGCCGGCCCAGCATCCACCCTGGTCCCGTGTGCCTGCGCCCCCCGGGCCCACAGCCGCTGCTCCCTGTCTCGGCTCTGCTCCGCTATGTCCCTCCTCACCTTCCACCCAGACCGCTCCCTCCTCGACACTCCCGTCTTTTCTTTGTTACCTGGTCTCTTTCTCAGGCCTCCAGCTCCTCACTGGACTCCCAAAGCTAACTATAAAAAGAACAAAGGACTGCGCATCCTAGACCTCGGGCTTTTCCGGTAAGGCCTCTTTGGATCCTGGAACCTCGCCCGCCGCCGTGAGCCCTGCAGGCTGAGTGGACCTGATGGAGGCACACGACGGTATCTGACTCACCTTGCTTTTAGGGGAAGGTAATTCTGAATTCTTTCAACTGAGGTGATCAGTTCCAGGATTAAGTGTTCTAAAATTTCAGATCTGATTTATAAGATTCTTGCTCAAACGCTCCTTCTAGTAAAATCTCCGTCGTCCAGCCCTGCCTCTGAAGTCCTCTGCTGTCACCCCTGTGGATGTGAGTTTTCTCCTCTGCAGGGGTCACGCAGATGCCTGGGGCTGTCTGCTGTGCGCTATATGGCCCCAAAGTTCAGCACATTGAGTTGCCCCCTCTCTGTTCTAGGGTGTTCCCACCCCACCTCGTCCTTTCCCCTGCCTCATTCCTCCCGGGGTCTGACTCAGCAGCGACCTTCCCACTTGGAAACGTTTTGCTTCTCTGAGCTCTGCCCTGGAAAACCAAACAGCGTTACTTATCAGAACAGCACCCAAAATAAGAGTCAGTGCATCTCGATGCGCCCCTGAGGGTCTCCCCTGGGAGAACTCTGTGGGGGATGGGCTCTGCGGTATCTATTTTAGCTGCAGAGGCTCTTTTTTGTTAATTTCCTCTTTCTCAGTTTGTCTTAGAGGGTTGATGCTATTCGATAAGAGACCTCTAGGTAAGTGAGGGCTCAGGAGGTTTGATGTGTTTAATAAGAGAAGACCGAACCAAAGATTAAGGCAAATGCCTCGGTGCTATCACACGAGCAGAATGACAGTGTTTTTTAATGACACGAATGCATGAACCCGCAGCAGAGTGAGGCTCATCACCAGCTATTTGTCACTTTCACTTGAAGGAAGTTTGTGTCACGAGAACGTCTTCCCGTGAAGGGCAGCACCGTCCACCCCCTTGAAGCACACCCGCGAGCGTGTCCGCCCATGGGTGCACACCCACCGCGGGCCCTGCCCTCCTGCGGAGCTGGCTCCAGGCCACCCGGCCTGCCGCCCATCTCCCGCCCCATCCCTGAGTGCCCCGTCTGCGTGGGAGCCGCTCTGCCCCATCCCCTCACCTAGACACCACCCTGCGCTCCAGGGCAGTTCCTACCTTGGGTCACCCAGCCCAGCACCCTCCTCCCCGCCAGGCCCGCGCCCCATCCGCATTTCGATCCACCGGCGCCCCGTTCTGTGCACGGTGCAGCTCAGCACAGGTGCAACAGCAAGTTAGGGAGACCGCATCTGGTCTGGGTCTGTAGACTCTGTGTTTCTCCTTCACAGTCAAGGCTCAACTGTGAGATCGCTCGTTCAAAGGGGGCGGGGGCTTATTAGGTTCTTTGCCGGTGTTTCCACAGCCTTTTCACAAGGGCTGGTCAGCATCAGCAGGTCCCGGAGGCTTGAAGGGACTCCGCTCCCTCCATGCTACCCATGGACGGAGTGGCTTTTTCTAACTCTTTAATCACACCTGCTCGCAGGACTGCAGTCAGAACACAACGTAAGAGCACATAAGCAGCAGAGGCGGCAACTCTAGAACGGCAGCCAGCACGTCGTGGGCTCAGCAACGGTCAGGGTCTCTCCTTCTCTGCCCAGGGCGTGACTAAAAGGGCGAAGTGAGCCCCAGTGTCTGACGGGGTGATGCAGAGTTTCTCAACACTGTTTTACCTTCAACACATTAACCAGTTGAGACAACAGGGATACAACGTTTTCTAAACGCCAAGATGAAATAAAAACTTACCAACAGAGGAGTAGCTTCTTATTCCACAAATGAAGGGCCACAGAGCTGTCCCTCCTGAAGTTCAGGTCTCTTAAACCTTCAGGCTTCTCTCCGTCAGGGTAAACCCCCGGCCTCTGTACTGACGGAAGCAGCGTGGAGGGCCTGCTCCTCGGGTGTCCTGGTGCTCATTCTGTGCCCACGTGCTGGGCGGTGTGGTAAACGCCTCACCACAAACTCTATTCCTCCAGTACATACTCAGGTCATAGAAAGGCAGAAAAGAAGATGGGGGACGGAAGGCAAGCTTATGCAACTAGGTCACTTAATAATTTCAATTTTAGAGAAAAAAATTTTCTCTCTTGTTTCAGAATTATTTGTCTGTGGAATATTTTTTTATTCTTCTTGGAAATTACAAATTAATCAGAATAATTATAAAGTTCTCCGAAAAGTTCCGCATAATACCTAATGAACTTTATAGACAACTACTCACATTCTGGACTGTAAAGAACAAAAAGCCTTTAAAAAAAAAACCCACATGACTATGCTTTAAAGGTAAAAATGATAAATAGAGAATCAGCACATCGCAAATAATGTAGGTCAGTGATCAGCTCCAAAAGAAGGCATAACCCAGTTGTAAAGGAGGAACACCACCATTTTCTACAGTTTGCAGCCGTGATGTTGTAACTTGACCTGTGAGTGTCTGTACCCCCAGAGCAAATATTCAGTCTGGGGACAGGCCTGTAATTTGAGGGGAATCTGGGGTACCTTCTCTGAAACCTAGAATAGAAAGAGTCGAGCCACAAACCTCCCTGTGGAAAGTCCTAAACTGGCCCTTGAGAGAAACACCGGTGACCCTGATGGGCAAGAAATGAGAACCTTCCTCCTTGGTTTGTGCAACCATCTGCTTTCTTTTCCACATGACTATACGTAGTATTGTTAATGCCAATTAACACTAATAAAATTAGAAGCAACTTTTCATATTTATCATTTCGCTTAATCCTGGCAAGTGATTTTGGCAAAGCATTTTCCTGAGGGAAAGAAACAAGCATACAAGAATGTTTTCGTAGTTTTCTCCAGAGCCTATAAATCAGGAGCAGTGGATCTGAAAATTAAACCGCAATTCATTTATGCTTTCAGCAAATACTTACTGAGCTCCATTATGTGCTGAGAAGCTTTCTAGGCCAAAGTGTTATAGCTGTGACTGAAACAGATAAAATCCTTCACTTTATGGGGTTTACATTCCAGTCATGAGACCTGGGCATGAACAAAATAAATAAATAAAGCGGTATACAATACGGTAGACGGTGATGAGTGCCTTGGGGGAAGTCAGGCAGACAGGTCAGCTAGCGATCCCCCATCAGGAAAGGTGTCCCTGGGAGAGGGGCGTTTCAGGACACCGTGTCCCTGATTCAGACGGACGTCCACCCGACACGTTCAGGGGGAACCTGGCAGGCGGTGTGACGGGAGTGAGCCTGGGAAGTGGGGGGAGTGTTGGGGTCCAAGCGGCCAAGGGGGCCAGGTTCTGGAGCCTTCCAGCCTGCTGTGATGACTTCACCTTCTCCTCAGGGGGAGATGGGAAGCTTCCAGAAGGTCTTGAGTGACACTACTTGTTAAGGGCTGTCTGACTTACATTGTAAGAAGATGACTCTGGGGGCAATGCGAAATGTAGATAAAAGGGAACCTAGGTGGAATTAGGAAGAACATCCCAGTAGGATATGATGTGCCTACATCAGAGATAAAGTCAACAAGGTGTGCTGACAGACTGGATGTAGGCTTTGAAAGTAGAAGCACAAAAGGCGACTCCAGGGTGTTTGGCCTGAACAGTAGAAGGGTTGCTGCTCTTCTATCACAAAGTCATGTCCACCCCAAGGACTGCAGCACCCCAGGCCTCCCTTCCATCACCCACCCCTGGAGCTCGCTCAGACTCACGTCCATCGAGTCGGTGATGCCAGCCAACCATCTCATCATCTGTTGACCCCTTCTCCTCCTGCCTTCAACCTTTCCCATCATCAGGGTCTTTCCCAATGAGTCCGTTCTTTGTATCAGGTGGCCAAAGTACTGGAGTTTCTGCTTCAGCATCAGTCCTTCCAATGAATATTCAGGGTTGATTTCCTCTAGGATGGACTGGTTTGATTTCCTCACTGTCCAGGGGACTCTCAAGAGTCTTCTCCAGCACCACAATTTGAAAGCATCAATTGTTCGGCACTCAACCTTCTTTATGGATTTGTTGCTGTTCACTCAGTCATGTCCAACTCTTTGCGACCTCATGGACTGTAGCCCACCAGGCCTCCCTGTCCTTCACCATCTCCCAGAGTTTGCTCAAACCCGTATCCATTGAGTGGATGGTACCGTCCAACGATCTCATCCTCTGTCACCCTCTTCTCTTTCTGTCCTCAAACGTTTCCAGCATCAGGGTCTTTTCCGATGAGCTGGCTCTTTGCATCAGGGGGCCAAAGCATTGGAGCTTCTGCTTCAGCATCAGTCCTTCCAGTGAATATTCAGGGTTGATTTCCTTTAGGGTTGACTGGTTTGATCCCCTTGCTGTCCAAGGAACTCTCAAGAGTCTTCTCCAATACTACAGTTCAAAAGCATCAATGGATGAATTTGATTAAATAAAACTGCAGAAGAAGCAGGTTGAGGGCGGAGGAGAATATGAAGAAACTCATTAGGAACTTGAGAAATAAGATACCTATTAGACTATTCTAGTGGAAACATCAATACAACAAATAATTGCTGCGCTGAATATACAGTTCCGAGGACAGCGCTGGCAGGAGAGGTAAAGGCAGGAGCCGTGAGCTCTCGGGGGGATGAGGTCACCAAGGGAGAGGGCACAGATGGATAAGAGAAGAGGCCAGGGCCTGAGATCAGGTAGATGAGGTCACCAAGGGAGAGGGCACAGATGGACAGGAGAAGAGGCCGGGGCCTGAGATCGGGGGGATGAGGTCACCAAGGGAGAGCGCACAGATGGACAGGAGAAGAGGCCGGGGCCTGAGATCGGGGGGATGAGGTCACCAAGGGAGAGGGCACAGATGGACAGGAGAAGAGGCCGGGGCCTGAGATCGGGGGGATGAGGTCACCAAGGGAGAGGGCACAGATGGACAGGAGAAGAGGCCGGGGCCTGAGATCGGGGGGATGAGGTCACCAAGGGAGAGGGCACAGATGGACAGGAGAAGAGGCCGGGGCCTGAGATCGGGGGGATGAGGTCACCAAGGGAGAGGGCACAGATGGACAGGAGAAGAGGCCGGGGCCTGAGATCGGGGGGATGAGGTCACCAAGGGAGAGGGCACAGATGGACAGGAGAAGAGGCCGGGGCCTGAGATCGGGGGGATGAGGTCACCAAGGGAGAGGGCACAGATGGACAGGAGAAGAGGCCGGGGCCTGAGATCGGGGGGATGAGGTCACCAAGGGAGAGGGCACAGATGGACAGGAGAAGAGGCCGGGGCCTGAGATCGGGGGGATGAGGTCACCAAGGGAGAGGGCACAGATGGACAGGAGAAGAGGCCGGGGCCTGAGATCGGGGGGATGAGGTCACCAAGGGAGAGGGCACAGATGGATAAGAGAAGAGGCCGGGGCCTGAGATCGGGGGGATGAGGTCACCAAGGGAGAGGGCACAGATGGATAAGAGAAGAGGCCGGGGCCTGAGATCGGGGGGATGAGGTCACCAAGGGAGAGGGCACAGATGGATAAGAGAAGAGGCCGGGGCCTGAGATCGGGGGGATGAGGTCACCAAGGGAGAGGGCACAGATGGACAGGAGAAGAGGCCGGGGCCTGAGATCGGGGGGATGAGGTCACCAAGGGAGAGGGCACAGATGGACAGGAGAAGAGGCCGGGGCCTGAGATCGGGGGGATGAGGTCACCAAGGGAGAGGGCACAGATGGATAAGAGAAGAGGTCCGGGGCCTGAGATCTGGAGGCCAAGCACACATGTGTTTCAAGAAGGGGAAACGAATCAACTGTGTCAACCCTGCTAGCAGATCAAGCAGCACCAAACTGAGAGGACTGACCACTGTTTTCAGCAGCCTGCGATCGCTGCAACCTTGACAGTGTTTGCTGAGCGGGAGGGGAGCCTAACTGGAAGAGAGCGGGAGGCAGGAGAGAATGCAAACCCTCGCTTCAGGGAGCTTGCCCAAGGGGAACGAGAGAAATGGGCAGGAGCTGGAGATGGCGCTGGAATCCAAACATCTGTTGTTAAGATGGGAGCAATGAGCGGTCTTTACATAGTGGTGGCCACGATCCGCTGAGGAGGGAAATGTCATCACTGCCAGGAGGAGAAGCGAGGAGCACTGCCCCTCCACTTCGTGTGGACAGAGGAGGCTGGGGACCGGCAAGGGACTTCCTCAGCGGCAGGCAGCGCCCACGGGCACGGTACACAGGAGAGTGTGGTCGTGGGCGCTCTTGCCGGTTCTTTTCTGATCATTCCTTTGTTCGCAGTAAAAAAGGAAACCAGGTCATCGGCTGAGACTGAAGATGGAAAAAGAGGCATCAGAGCTCTGACAAGAGAGGAAGACGAGTGAACAGCCATCCGGGAGCAAGGGGGAGCAGACGGGGTAGAGACGACGTGACCGCCAGAGAGCACGTGTGAGCAGCCGTGAATTTCAAGTGCGACCAGCAATGACACGTCCTTTCTAGACACAGTCATCGTGTAGGCACAAGAGCTGCAGAGAGCTGAACTCAGCTGGAGCTGTGGTTCAGCCGGCTGAGTAAGACAGAGGGCCAGTGGGCTGTGTGACAGAAGCGTCCCATCGCCTTCGAACCCTCCAAGATCACTCCAGTCTGAGATGGCCCAGGGGTGGCCCTTAGACAGACTCCTTGAAATGGAGCCCAGTGGTCGCCGTCGAGTCCAGACACAGGTTTGCTGAACACACGGTCGACATTGGTCTCTGTGCTCACAGTGCCTCTGACCCTGGTGCGTAGGAGACATTCTGGCGGGAAGTTAACTGCCCTCTTTGATGTCAAGTGCAAATTTAACAACGTGGTGACTTAAAACCCTTGTATCCTTTAAAAATTGATGATGGTTTTTAACATCTAAAACCTATTTAAATCGTATCTTTCTTTATGGACTAATTTTGCCCCTGCAAATCTCAGGGCAATAAATTATTGACTTTGGCCACCATCAGGAAAAGCAACACTATCTTTTCCACCATGACTTACTTTCCTCACGTACCTCTTACGTTCAAAGGGCTTCTATGTTCTAACAGCTTTCCTGATAGCTCAGGTGGTAACAAATCCTCCTGCAATGCGGGAGACCTGGGTTCGATCCCTGGGTTGGGCAGATCTGCTGGAGAAGGGAGAGGCTACCCAGTCCAGTATTCTGGCCTGGAGAGTTCCATGGACTGTATAGTCCACGGGGTCACAAAGAATCAGACTCAATAGAGCGACTTTCACTTTCACTATGCCGTGTGTCACTTCAAACCCCAGAGAGGCCAGACAGAGTGGGGCCTTCCTCCGCGGGGTAAGGAACTTTAGCCCAGATGCCTGGGTGCCCAGGAATATCCCTGAGAACGCAGCCCTTCTGGCGGCAGGAGGCATGCCTCCCACCCTCTGCCTCCTGCGTGTCTTTTCAAAGCCATGCAACCGCCTGCATTCTGAGTGCTCTCGGCCAGGAAAGCACCGATGGAGAGGACCCGGGTGCTCCCTGAAGGGCTGCAGGAGCTCAAGCTGCTACAAGAAGTGACTTTCTAACTCCAGAGCTGTCCTCAGGGGACCCTCAGAGACCCTCTGCCTGGCTCCCGGGCGCTCACCTGGCTGCCTCCATACCGGGCAGGTCCCCGGGCCCGCCCATTGGAAGGGAGTCGGTCAGCCTCGGAGCCCATGTCAGGAAGGGGAGGGAGGTGCTTCCCCGTGCCCCTGTGGCCCTGAGCTCTCATTCTGAGCTCTCTTTCTCAGGACAGTTAAGGGCAGCAACTTCCTCTGCACTCAGGAGCCCTGAGCATCACCACCTCATCCAGGAGCCCCGGGAACCTGCCCCAGCCCTTCCCGGGAACAGCCACCTCTCAGCATCAAGCCCAGCTCACAGAGTGACGCATCATTCTCAAACGATACACTTCCTGGACGACCTTGCCCATCCAGCCCAGGCCAGCTGCCCCATCCAGGGTCCGGCACAAACTCCTCCAGCTCCAGGTGAAGGTCACACAGCACGTCTGTCTTTCAGCCAGATCTCCTAAAAACTCCCCAGAGAACCGGTAACCCTCCCACCAAGCAGGAAGCCAGGAGTCCTACTAGGGCAGACCGCAAGCTCACGCGCTTCTCCCAGGAAGCGTCCAATTCTGCAGAGACACGCCGTGACACACGCCTGTCTGCGTGACGCCCGACACTCATGACGCTCAGAAGGCCCTGCATTCACATTCTGCACATCCTTCCAGAAGCAGCAGCGTGGGCTCACCGATGAACCCGCTGGCGGGGAGACTGTCTCAGTGGATGCTCGAGTCTCCTCTTTAAAACCGAAATTCACTCAAACTTTGACATTTTTCATCAGGGTAAAACGATGCATGTTAGAACTGGGACAGCCTGCAGAGGTGGTAACTGTCAGGCACTTGCCGGGTGCACAGAATTTACACTTCATCTCTAGCACTCACAGTCTTCTGAGAGGTCCCCATCACTGTGCTCCTCCACTGACAAGCACACATGGATTCAGAAAAAACAGACCTTTTGCTCTGATTCCCACGCCACCCCCTCCAAGAGGACTGGGAATTGTGCAGCGTAGAAATATCCCTTCCAAGGAGGTCTCAAGGTCATCCTTCACTATCATAAACTTGTAAGTTATCTTTTGACAATATCTGCCATTGCTGAAAAAGAAATTAGTAAGAGCCAAAAAAGACATTCAGCTCGAAAGAAAACAGCAAGATTGGTAAGTTAAGAATCACATTTCATCACCAATAAAACATTCATTCAGCCAGAGGATGAAGAGATGCTGTAACAAGTGACACGATCTTCCCCACATTGTTGTGTCCCGATCTCTTACTTCACGTCACTGTTTCTACCCACCAGGTTGTAGAATACCTCCACTAGACTCAGGAGTGCTTCTAACAAACCCCAAACCAAGACAGGACTTATGAGCTACACAAACATTGTCACAACTTCATTTTGGGATAAAGGTATCCTTCTGCCTTAATAAATATTTTTTTATACATTCAAAACACACGTTACAATTAAATGTTTTCTTCTTGTTTGTTGAAATATACAATTTCAAGGATGCCGGTGGGATCCTAGCATAGTACACAGAAAAGCCACTTGGAAATAAGGCTTTTTGCATGATTGTGGAAAATCAGTGCTAATCACAAATTCATTTATTCTGAAAGAATAAAGTAGATCTGCTTTCTCCCCGCTAGAGCAAAACAGAACAATATTGTAGAATTGGTGATATTTTAATAAGAACCATCAACTATTACAGAAAAAAATGTACATTTGAATTGGGAAGGTGAGTATGTGCAGCCAGATGCCAGGAGTTTGGAGATTCAGTGTGAATATGCTAACGAAGATCTATTCATGGCAATTACTTCTGTTAATATATATCGACATCTAATTATTTAGAAATATTGCCTGCTGGCATCTAATATCATGTATTGGGATGCCAGAATTATTAATTAAAAGCAAAGTTTCAATTGTTAGAAAGAAAGGCTTAATCTTTCATCTGCTTGCTTTTTCTCCCACCTTCCTAAGAAAAGGTGCCAGTTTGAGGTCTTGACTCTGAGTAAGCTGACCACTCCCACCCTTAACCTTATTACTTCTTGTAATTAAATTTCTCAGCGTCTGTCACATTAGGGCATTCAGACAGGCGCTGTGAAGAACAAGGTTTTCAGTGGTCCTGCCTGTTTCTGTATGTTAGAGCTCCATAACCAACATATGGTCAAATATTAATATTTTAATAAACAAAAATAAAAGGTTAATCAAGGTAATGTCTGACGTTAAACGGACAGTGATGATAAAAATAAAATATTGATTCCACTGGCTGTACCATTCAGCCAACAAACATATGTCTCTCATCTCTTATTCTCATTAAATAATTTCTTCCAAATCCTCTTTTATGTTCCTCTCCTTTACGAATGTACTATGTTACCATTTTCCTTATCATCATCATGTCTTACCTCTCTAAGTGGGCAGAAAATGTGAAGAAACTTTCTGTGGCCAATTTGCTCTCTTAGGAAGCAGTGGCAGGGGTGGATGGAATGCCAAGGCAGGGAGAGTCAGAACCTGTGCACTTCACCCAGGCCGTGCCCACCTTCTAATCCTCAAGTGTTACCACTTCCCTGTAAGGTCGTTGAGAGCAACACGGCTCAGCCCCAGAGTCACAGGCTGCGCTCACGCCCCTAGTCTCCTCCACCTTCACTTAGCATCTGAGTCTTCCCCTCGACGCTCATGGCTGCAGCCTGAGGACTGTTCCTGGGTCTGGGTTTCTCCGGGGTTCCCTCCCATCCACACACAGACGCTCAGGTGACTTCAGGTTGGTGACTGTTCCTGGGTTTGGGTTTCTCTGGTGTTCCCGCGTGTCCACACACAGACGCTCAGATGACTGCAGGTTGGTGACTGTTCCTGGGTCTGGGTTTCTCCGGGGTTCCCTCCCGTCCACACACAGACGCTCAGATGACTTCAGGTTGGTGACTGTTCCTGGGTCTGGGTTTCTCTGGTGTTCCCGCGTGTCCACACACAGACGCTCAGATGACTGCAGGTTGGTGACTGTTCCTGGGTCTGGGTTTCTCCGGGGTTCCCTCCCGTCCACACACAGACGCTCAGATGACTTCAGGTTGGTGACTGTTCCTGGGTCTGGGTTTCTCTGGTGTTCCCGCGTGTCCACACACAGACGCTCAGATGACTGCAGGTTGGTGACTGTTCCTGGGTCTGGGTTTCTCCGGGGTTCCCTCCCGTCCACACACAGACGCTCAGATGACTTCAGGTTGGTGACTGTTCCTGGGTCTGGGTTTCTCTGGTGTTCCCGCGTGTCCACACACAGACGCTCAGATGACTGCAGGTTGGTGACTGTTCCTGGGTCTGGGTTTCTCCGGTGTTCCCCTGTGTCCACACTGAGACGCTCAGATGACTTAGTTCTCAGTTCAGGTTGAGAACCTTTTTCGGCTTGGGTTTCTCTGGGTCCCCTCGTGTCCAAACACAGGATGTGCGTTTCTGGCCGAAGCGTCACAGAGATGCTGCTTTGCGTTCCCCGCACAGGGGCCCAGTCCATTGGCTTGTACTCATTGTGATCATGAGATACCAGCCAGACTTCCCCGCTGCCAGGCCATTCTTTGCCCTTTCGTAATGAGTGAGAATACCTCCACTAGACTCCAGAGTGCTTCTAACAAACCCCAAACCAAGACAGGACACTTTGAGACTGTAAAGAGTCTGCCCTAATCAGACCTTGAGCCGGTTCCCACGTACACGGGTATTTCCTGGGTTACTTATTACTGTGAGGGTACCCGATGATCACACTGCCATCCACCTGCCTGCTGTTCTTCCTCCAGAAGCATTCTCATCTCCCTGCCTATTTATGTCAGAACAGGCTCATGGATTCCTGTTCTACTCAGTAGGTTACTGAATAACCCATTATTAGTTTCATTAATAGTGACATCATTACGTTGTAAAGCAACCTTCTTCCAGTTAAAGAATAAAAGTAGTAACATATTTGTTTTCATGTAAAAGTCTCTTCAAGTTTGACCAGTTTGAGCTGTTGCAAGCTGAGCCTACATCTTTTTGACATTATATCACTGGCTGAGCATTTCCTGTTTTTAGCCCATTCTGTAGCTTCCCAACTGCAGCCCTGGGATCTGCCATTTCCCCAAGTTTGGCTCCTGGTGGTGGAGAATGCTACCTGGAAACTAACACATGGGCTCACGGCACCACTGCATTTCCTGGTGGCTCAGATGCTAAAGAATCTGCCTGCAGTGCAGGAGACCTGGGTTTGACGCCTGGGTTGGAAAGATCCCCCAGAGAAGGGAATGTCAAGCCACTCCAGTATTCTCGCCTGGGAAACCTCATGGGCAGAGGAGCCTGTCAGGCTACAGTCCACGGGGTCGCAGAGAGTCGGACACGACTTAGCGCACACCCATGCACAATGCTCACATCGACACGTGTCTGCGTATCACGGCTGTCTGCGTGTGTTGCAACCATGACTGCCACCAATATCTTCCATTTTAAATCAGCACCGAATGGTTCGTTCTAGTCTTCTCTCTTTCCACATTCATGAATTCCTTCTTCGACCTGTGAAGCAGGGATTCCAATAATGTCAGGTTATTTGCCAATTTGACCTATCCTCTCTCTGTGACAAGTGTCCCATCACTACCGCTGCTCTCCTGAGTGGCTCCCCTCTCGCTGTGCTTTGGCTCTGACACGCCACTCTGGGTTGCCATCCACACCCCACATAGACAGCCTCTTGGGTTCTGTACCAGGGGTCCCCAGACACAGCTCCCTAGGGCTCTTGAAGACTAACTCAAACACAAGTGGCCCTGCAAGACTGCTGTGCCCAGTCGCACAGGATGTGCACTGCACAACACCAGGGATCAGTCTCTGCTTTCAGCCTGCCACCTTGCACCATAGTTTCCTTTCCAGGCTTCTCGACTTTCTGCAGATATTTACTAACATAACAGCACGTATGAAGAGATATCTAAAACAGTGAACTCATGAGCTGTGTTTATTCTCAACCATCTGATAAATTTTTTAAATTAATAAAATTGTCCTCAAATCTTTTTCTCTCACTTGCTTGGCCAATACTTATCAGGAAGCTGCTTTGCACTAAAATATGGATTTTTAAATTAAGATTTATTAGGATTTTTCCAAGTCCAGACTTCCATGCTTCATTCATTCCCTGGAATCAAAACATCTTCCAGGGTCAAGACCTTCAGTTTCTGGAGTATTTCCCTGAATGTACAAAAGTGAGAGAAATGGCTTTTGTCCACAACTAGTCACTCTGGTTGTTACCAGTAAAAGTCATTATTTACATACTTTCTCTAAGCACCCAGTAAACAAAGTCTGTTCTTCTTCCTTTTTTTTTTTCACAAAAGCTTTTGTCTCTTATTTACTCCCCAAGTCACCCCACTCACTTCCTGGGGGTCGTGGTTTTAACCAAGCAAACCCCAGCATGCTGGTTGCCACCATTGACAGGAGGGCCCTACACCACAGGCCCTTTCTGGGTCGTCCTGCTCCCAGGCTGGCTTCCTCTGCCCACACTGCTCTTGGTGGCAGATGCAGAGCCCATCCCAGCTGCCCGAGTCTCTGCATCGCAGCCCCATTTGCAGGACACGTCTAGGATGGTAACTGTTTCCCCCCGCACCCCACCCTGACCTGCTCACAGGTTCATTCTCTGTTTCTGAACTGGCTGCACCTGCAGCCTTTGTAGGAGGGATGGAGACAGCACGCTTACCCAAGGGGGAGGGTGCGGTCACGGCATTTTTAGTTCTAACCATTTTTCTTTCTTTTATTTTGGCAGACTCTTGTAGGTTTTCTCTGTCTAATATCATGTTATCTGCAAGTGGAAACCATTTTCCTTCCTCTTTTCTGACTTGGATGTCTTTTATTCCTTTTTCTTGCCTAATTGCTCTGACTAGGACTTCCAGCACTATGCTGAATAAAAGTGGTGAGAATGGACATCCTTTCTTGCTCATGATCTTTGAGATAAAGCTTTCAGCGTTTCACCGACGAGTATGATGTTAGCTGTAGGCTTTTCATACCTGGCCTTTATTATGTTGAGATACATTACCTCTGTACCTAGTTGGATGAGAATTTTTGTTGTAAAAGTATGTTGAATTTTGTCAAATGTTTGCTCTGCATCAATTGAGGTAACAATATTATCTTTATCATTCATTTTTGCTAATGTGATGAGTCACAATAGTTAACCTGTCAATGTTTAGCCATTGTTGCGTTACTGAAAAAAATCCCACTTGATCATGGTGGTGTAATCTATTCAAAGTATTCTTTAAATGACTTTGCTTGTATTTTACTGAGGATTTTTGCATCTGTATTAAGCTAGGATATTGGCCTGTGATTTCTTTTCTTGCAATGCCTTTTTCTGGTTTTGGTATCAGGGTAATGTTGGTCTCATAAAATCAATTTGGAAGCATTTCTTCCTGTTTCTATTTTTTGGAAGAGTCTGAGGAGGATTGGTGTTAATTCTTCACTGAATGTCTGGTAGAATTCATCATTGAAGCTATCTGATCTTTGTAGTCTCTATTTAATTCGAGTCTGGTCTGATCTTTATTTCCTTCCTTCTGCTAAATTTGGGCTTAGTTTATTCTGCTTGAGACATAAAGTTCCTTGAGGTGTAAAGTTCTTTGAGGTATAAATTTAGTTGTTTACTTTAAATATTTCTTTTTCTTTTTTTTAATGTTTTAAGTTATGAAAGTATGGTAACACATTTACAGGAGACTTGGAAAACACAGAATAAAGTTACATATAATTCCACTACATATTATGGTTTTTAAATTTTTATTTATTTTTAATTGGAGGATAATTGCCTTATAATGTTGTGTTAGTTTCTGCCATTTATCAACATGAATTGGCCATAGGTATACATATTTTTTCCAGTGGTCATGTATGGATGTGAGAGTTGGACTATACAGAAAGCTGAGCGTCGAAGAATTGATGCTTTTGAACTGTGGTGTTGGAGAAGACTCTCGAGAGTCCCTTGGACTGCAAGGAGATCCAACCAGTCCATCCTAAAGGAGAAGAGCCTGAATGTTCATTGGAGGGACTGATGCTGAAGCTGAAACTCCAGTACTTGGGCCACCTGATGCAAAGAGCTGAGTCATCTGAAAAGCCCCTGATGCCGGGAGGGATTGAGGGCAGGAGGAGAAGGGGACCACGGAGGATGAGATGGCTGGATGGCATCACCGACTCAATGGACATGGGTTGGGTGGACTCCAGGAGTTGGTGACAGACAGGGAGGCCTGGCGTGCTGCGGTTCATGGGGTTGCAAAGAGTGGGACACGACTGAGCGATACATTATGTCCCCTCCCTCTGGAACCTGCCTCCCACCTCCCACCCCATCCCACCCCTCTAGGTTGCCACAGAGCCCCGGATTTGAATTCCCCACATCAGGCAGCAAATTCCCGCCAGCAGTCCGTCTTGCGTGGCGATGCCCGGCTCCCTCCCGCGCTGCTTCCTCACGCGGCCCGCCCTCTCCTTCCGCCCTCCGTGCCGCAGGCCTCGCGTCTGTGTCTCGCCCCCATTGCTGCCCTGCACAGAGGCGCATCAGCACCCTCTTCCTAGACTCCACGTACGTGTGTGTAGTAATAGGCACTGTTCGTCTCTTTCTGATTTACTTCACTCGTGTAATAGGCTCTGAGCCCATCCGCCTCATTAGCACTGAGTCAAATGCAGTCCGTTTTATGGCTGAGTCACATTCCGTTGTGTATATGTACCACAGCTTTCTTATCCATTTGTCTGTTGATGGCCATCTGGGTACAATTATTTTTAAAGTAGATAAATTAAGATTTTTAGTTGGAGTTTCAATATCAAGGTCTCAAAAAATAATAGGGTGACTGTACAGAGAAGTAGAAGGATATAGCAAACCTGAGAAGCACTAGGAACCAATTCAACATAATTAAGATTTACACAATTTTCATGCAGCAGTGGGGTACAAATTCTATTCGAGCTCCCATAGGCTGTAAACTGCTGCTGCTGCTGCTGCTGAGTCGCTTCCGTCGTGTCCATCTCTGTGCGACCCTAGAGACGGCAGCCCACCAGGCTCCCCCGTACCTGGGATTCTCCAGGCAAGAACACCAGAGTGGGTTGCCATTTCCTTCTCCAATGCATGAAAATAAAAAGTGAAAGTGAAGTCGCTCAGTCGTGCCCGACTCTTAGCGACCCCAGGGACTGCAGCCCACCAGGCTCCTCCGTCCATGGGATTTTCCAGGCAGGAGTACTGGAGTGGTGCCATCGCCTTCTCCTAGATTATAAACTAGGAGACACTGAAACATATCCAGGGACATAAAACGAGGTGCGAAGAGCTCATGGTCTGCAGGCTGAGATCACAGAGTCTGTTCTCTTACCACTGCGAAACCATGTCTTTTTTCTTAATGCACATCTTATTGCTATAAACTTCCCTCTTAGAGCTTCTTTTGCAAATCACGGACATTTCAGAATGCTGTGTTTCCATTTTCATTTTTCTCTAAACTCTTTAAAATGTCTTTTTTTAAAAAATTCTCCTCTGACCCATTTCTTGCTCAGTAGCCTGCTATTTAATCTCCATATATTTGTGACTCCTCCATTTTCTTCTTGTAATTGATTTACAGTTTCATTTCACTGTGGTTGGAGAAGATACTTGCTGCAACTTCAGTCTTCTTAACTTGCTGGCTTTTCGATCTGTCCTGAAGCGTGTGCACTTGAGAAGAACGTTATTCTGTTGCCATTGGATGAAGTGTTCTACTGATATATATGTCCTTTGGGTCCACCAGGTCTAAGATGTAGTTTAAGTACAATATTTATTGATTGCTTTTCTGTCTGGATGATCTATTTGTTGTTAAAAGTGAGGCATTGCTAGTGTTAATATTATTAGTACTGCCTGCTATTATTGTATTGTTCCCTATTTCTCCTTTCAGATCTGTTAATATCTGCTTTATGTATTTAGTTGTTCCAATGTCAGATGCATAAATAGTTACAACTGTTATATCCTCTTGATAAACGGACTCCTTTATCATGATATAATGACTCTTTTATCTCACTGAAGTCTTTGGCTTGATGTCTATTTTTTCTGACATATGTATATAGAAAACCCTCTGTCTTTGAGTTTTCATTCACATGTCATATCTTTTTCTGTCCCTTCACTTTCAGCCTAGTTCTGTCCTTAAAGCTGAGATGAGTCTCTTAGAAGCAGCATACAGTTGGACCTTATTTTTTTTAATCCATTCAGTCACTCTGTCTTTTGATTGAAGAATCTAATCCATTTACATTTAAAGTAACCATTAATGAATATGGGCTCACTGCCATCATTCATTAATTATTTTCTGGTTGTTTTTTGTTCCCTTGGGCCTTTACTCCTCTCTTGATCTCTGTGCTCAGCCCAGATGAACAGCCCGGTGAGTTCTTGCTCCCCCGCTAAGAATTGCTTCTCTGTCCACTATAGTTCTGTGGGCCTCAAGGGCACAGGTCCTGTTGGCTTTCAGAGCTAGCTGATTTGGGGAGCTGGCTCTCCGACGGGAGTGTTGAAAACTGGGGCACTAGATGTGGAATCTAAACCTTTTGCTCCTCGTGGGGAAGGTGGGAGGTGGGAGCTCCCTCCAGAGCATATGGCCCAGGACCAAAGGCCAGAGGGTCTTGCCTTTCCTCTCAAATTAGAAGTGGGCATGTTCTCCTTTGCCTAAAGAATGGGCATCCCTCAGCCAGTCTCGGTACCTGTTTCCAAGGGGACTGCCCCCGAGTAGCTGTGTGTCTGGTACCTGTTTCCAAGGGGACTGCCCCCGAGTAGCTGTGTGTCTGGTGTGCCTGCGAGAGGACGGGGGTCGGGAGTCTCCAGCGTCTGCGCCTGTGCTGTCTCCTGCCTTGTGGTCTTTCTCAACCCGCTCCTGTGCTGGCGCGTCAGGAAACACCTCCCACTCTGCAGACCTTGGCCTTACTTCCCGCACATCCTGATTTTCTCAGATGCACCTTGATGATAGCAAAACGTCTGGATATCCTTCTGACTGAGCTGGTAAAATGTAGGCTGAATGGATGCTACTCTTGGGCAGATTCTTGGCTGATCGAATCACCACGCACAACTAGAAAGAGGGAATCATTTTTTTCAGTGTGGAAACAGTTGATTAGTGACATGCTATGCAGGTACCCTGATGTTTCACTCAGCATTAGTTTCAATCTGTGACTTGGATACAAGTAGGAAAGAAACGCATCGAATTTGCTGAATTGTAAGATCTGAGATGGGTAACTACTAGTGTAGATAATGCTCAAGATTTTATATTTATTTCATGTGGTTGGGATTCTGCACTGAAAGCAACAAGACACAGAGGAAAACGGTAAACGTGGGCTGCAGGCCGCAGTCTTCAATGATATCTGGTAGAGATACGATGTGAGTCACATATGTAATTTAAATCTTTCTAGTAGTCACCCTTATAAAGGTCAAAGGAAACTGGGAAAAGCAATCTTCAAAATTTTTAATTTGAGGGACTTCCCTAGTGGTCCAGCGGTTAAGGCTTTGCCTTCCACTGCGGGGTGTGTCGGCTCAATCCCTGGTTGAGAAACAAAGCTCTCACATGCCTTGTGGCCAAAAAACCGAACTATAAAAGAGAAGCAATAGTGTAACAAATTCAACAAAGCCTTAAAAAATGGTTCACATCAAAAAAACCTTTTTTTAATTTATAACTCAGTATATCCAAAATATAATTATTCCAACATGTAACTAATATAAAAATTAATGGAATATTTTATCATTTTTGTACTGTCTTCAAAAGCATATGTGCATTGGATATTTATAGCACATCTCAATTCAGACTAACCACACTTCAGATGTTTCACTGCAAGTCAAGAAACCAATGTATGTAAAAGTTATCAAATAAATGTAACTGCTCATGTAAAGCAATTATCCTCCAATTAAAAATTGTTATTCAGTCTCTAAGTCGTATCCAACTCTTTGAGACCCTGTGGATTGCAGCACGCCAGGCTTCTCTGTCCTTCACTATCTCCCAGAATTTGTTTAAACTCATGTCCAGTGAGTCGGTGATGCTATCCAATCGTCTCATCCTGCCACCCCTTCTCCTCCCACCTTCAATCTTTCCCAGTATCTGCTTTTTTTTTTCAGTGAGTCAGCTCTTCGCATCAGATGGCCAAAGTACTGGAGCTTCAGCTTCAGCATCAGTCCTTCCAATGAATACTAAGGGTTGACTTCCTTTAGGATTGACTGGTTGGACCTCCTTACTATCCAAGGGACTCTCAAGAGTCTTCTCCAATACCAGTTTGAAAGCATCAATTCTTCAGCCCTCAGCCTTCTTTACTAGCCAACTCTCTGTTGGATAGTAACTCTCTCACCAACTTTCCTATCCAACATCTGTACATGACTACTGGAAAAACCATAGCTTTGGCTAGACGGACCTTAAAAATAAATAAAAATTTAAAAATAATGATAAAAAATCATGAAAATCTGAAATCTAAAAGGCGTGTGAAAGTGAAAGTCGCTCAGTCGTGTCCGACTCTTTGCAACCCCAGGGACTGCACAGTCCATGGAAGTCTCCAGGCCAGAAGATTGCAGTGGGTAGCCGTTCCCTTCTTCCCAACCCAGGGGTGGAACCCAGGTCTCCCGCATTGCAGGCAGATTCTTTACCAGCTGAGCCCCAGGTCAGCCCAGGGGAAGAACATGTGACCGATCCCATGTTTAATGTGAGCCACTATAAGAGGTAACCCAGTCCTGGGTGACGCTAGTTATATGGTGTGTTACTATGTACTGGCAAAACAACACTGTAAAACCTCAGCCCTGGAGCCTCAGTGGGATGTGACAGTGGCTGCTTACTATTGCTCCCAGGCCTGCAGGCGAGCCAGGAGGCTCCTGACCCGGCCAGACAGCCGAGGCGGCTGAGCCGCTCGCGCACCAGCCAGGAGGTCAGCCACTGCTGCAGTGCAGAACGGCCTTGGCTGGGACGGCCTGTCCGTATGCACCCGCGTGTTCTCTCGTCCTCCCCAGTGAGGCCCAAGCCACCCCCAGGGAAAGGGCACTGCCAACAGGACGTGTCAGGCGCCGGGCTCAGGACGGCCCTCCGTCCCTCCCCCTCGTGCGCCAAGGCAGGCTCACCGGTTGGGAAGCCAAGTCTGCCTTCCGGGGGGAGCGTGTGAGACCACATCACATCCCTCCAGGGATGCTGGAGCCTGATGTCTGGGGGCCTGGTGGCACCAGGCCCCCTCGGGCACTGCGTCACGGGTGTGTGTGCTGAGCAGAAAGGGGTCACTCCTTCCAGGCCTGGGCACCGGGGCTTAGAAGTGCCAGGCGGTGCAGTCAGGAAGGCCACGTGGGGCTGGTCCCCTTGGTCAGGACTTACGGGAACGCTCTGTGTTCGGTTCCAAAGCGAGAAGACTGCGGACGACCCGAGAGCTGTCTTCAAACTGTAAAGCACAAACCTGGGGAAGGCAGAGTCTTGTTCTCAGTTCCCCAAAGAGTTTCTGAGGGTGAATTCTATGCCAGGAACTGGGCCGGATGCAGAGACAGAAGTAGAAGAAGGGAAGTTTCCGTAGATACCGGCTCACCCGGGAGAACTTTCTAATGAATGGAAAGAATCGGTACAGTTGGGTAGCTCGCCTGCGCAGGTGAGCGCTGAAGCTGGAGGCTGCGTCAGGGGAGTCCCGTCCCCGGTGCGGGCCACACGGCTGCCGCTGCCATTGGAGGTGCCCTCGGCTCTCACCTCTCGAGGTCAGCCACGTGTTTTGGCTGTTTGATTCGCAGGGACCCCGCGGAACGTGCTTCGTGCCCACAGACACAAGCAGAGTGCTCCAACCAGAGACGGACGACCAGGGTTAGAGGCAGCCCCACGTTACCTGGTGTCTCGTCCTTCGTTCTGCGGTGGGAAAGGGTGAAAAGGCACCGGAGGTCACGTGGGACAACGAGACACATTGGAGGTGAGGTGGCTGCGGGTGCTGACCCCTGCAGTTCGCCCAGCCCCCAGACTGCAGCCCCGAGACACCGTCCCACGTGCTGGGCTCCCGGCGCAGTCACCGCGAGGCCACGGAGGGCTTGGCGGGAGCAGCAAGGGCATCGTGCCAACCTGCTCCTGTTTCCTGCAGATACAAATGCCAGGAACCTGGGAGGAATTCACGGGACCTGCTGCGGATCCAAGGCAACCACGGCAGATGCCAGGGGAACGACAGAGCTGGAGACGCGGTCACTTCAAGGTAGACCGTCTCCTTCCGTCTCAGCAGAAAGAGTAAGGAGCCCTGAAGCAGACCTCCTTGGTTCTCGGAAGCCACGTTAACTGTAGGCCACGCTGGCAAGCTAGGGAGACTTTGCCAGGGTGGCTCACCAAGGCTTCTCTTGGACTCTGGGTTTCCAGAACTCTGAGGCTCTGGGGAGAAGGGGCAGAAATCAGTCTCAGGCTGGGGTGCCCCACATCGAGGAGTGGCCGCAGCCTCACAGCCCCCACCAGATGAGTCCAGGGCTCCCCACCCACTCAGTGCCCTGGGGACAGAGTCAAGCCTGCAGGGGCTCAGGGAGTGCCCCACACTCGGCGAGGGCATCGCATCCTTTGACAAGCCCTCTGGCCTGTGCGCAGCCCTAGACCAACAGGGCAGGGCACCGGCTCTGCGCCACCTCGAGGCCTGCTCTCCA
Source organism: Connochaetes taurinus (assembly GCA_006408615.1). Lineage (NCBI taxonomy): Eukaryota > Metazoa > Chordata > Mammalia > Artiodactyla > Bovidae > Connochaetes > Connochaetes taurinus. The sequence continues at coordinate 512,939 of SJXO01000527.1, forward strand.
AGGCACAGAAGCAGTGCCAACAGAAAGCGCGCCTGCCCTTCCCGGGGAGGAGGTGCATCCGAGCCCCCTTTCTCTTCAGCAGCGCCTCTGGAAGCAGGACAGGCCATCACGGATGAGCTCCCAGGATCCTCCCAGGGTGAGCAGGGGGGGCCAGGGGCAGCAGTGGACGCTGAGCTTCCTGCCAGCACCCGGGAGACTGAGCCGGACGTAGCTCTATTAACCGCATGCAGACGGCAGAGTCATAAGCGTTTGCCAGCGGCCCCCCAGGATTAAAGGAGCCCTGATGAGTAGGTCTGCCCACTCCTGTGGAGTGAACGATCCCACTCTGGCCAGCGTCCAGCAGCCAAGCTGATGTCACTGAACGCGGGCCCGGGAAGAGAGCTGCAGGGCCTCCAGGTCAGCCGGCTGCAAGGCCACCGCCCACGGGGACTCAGAGAGCAGCAGGCAGGAAGAGGACACCCCGGCTGACTTCACGGACACGGAGCTCAGGGCAAAACGAGCAGCCGGGACTCGGCGACAGCTGGTGGGTCAGCAGTCAAGCAGAGGGGCACGGGGCAGAGACGGATAGGAAAGGACTCCAGGAACCTTTGGAGGGGTGGGAACATTTTCTGTTCTCATCGTGGTTGTGGATACGCTGGTGTAAATTTGTCAAAACTCCCTGAAACAGTCCCGACCATGAGTGCTTCCTGTTGTGTGTAAATCTTTTGTTGTTGTTGTTCAGCTGCCAAGACATGTTGGACTCTATGTGACCCCATGGACGGCAGCACGCCAGGCCCCCCTGTCCCTCACCATCTCCCGGAGTTTCTCCAAGCTCGTGTCCGTTGAATCCGTGATGCCATCCAACCATCTCATCCTCTGCTGCCCTCCAAAGGTGTGTAAATTATATCTCAATAAAGTTGGCTTTTAAAAACATGATGGCCCTCCCCAGCAGGAGAGGTGTGTGCAGGCTGATTCATAGGTCTGGGTCAGGGGTGGGGTTGAGATCTAATGCCCATCATTCCAAGGCTGGAACGTCTGTCAGAGCGACTTAGCAAACTTGTCCCAGGCTCTCCCTGCCGGTTTCCAGTATTACTACTTCTAAGATTTGCTGGTAAAAGACTTTATCTTTTTGGGCTGCAAAATCACTGCAGATGGTGACTGCAGCCATGAAATTAAAAGACGCTTGCTCCTTGGAAGGAAAGCTATGACCAACCTAGACAGCATATTAAAAAGCAGGAACATTACTTTGCCAACAAAGGTCCGTCTAGTCAAAGCTATGGTTTTTCCAGTAGTCATGTATGGATGTGAGAGTTGGACCATAGAGAAAGCTGAGCGCCGAAGAATTGATGCTTTTGAACTGTGGTGCTGGAGAAGACTCTTGAGAGTCCCTTGGACTGCCACGAGATCCAACCAGTCCATCCTAAAGGAAATCAGTCCTGAATATTCATTGGAAGGACTGATGCTGAAGCTGAAACTCCCAATACTTTGGCCACCTGATGTGAAGAACTGACTCACTGGAAAAGACCCTGATGCTGGGAAAGATTGAGGGCAGGAGGAGAAGGGGACGACAGAAGATGAGATGGTTGGATGGCATCACCGACTCGATGGACATGAGTTTGAGCAGGCTCCGGGTTCAGTGATGGACAGGGAGGCCTGGCGTACTGCAGTCTGGGGGGTGAAAGAATTGGACACGATGGATGACTGAACTGAACTGAACTGAACTGAACTGAAGGTCTGCTGGAATGATGAAAGGAGAGACGTGTCAGGCTCCTGAACTAGGCCCCTCACCTGCCCCCCCGGACATTAGGCCTCCGTGACTCACCAGGACCTCACCTCAGCTCCGTCTCTGCCCCAAAGCCCTGCGTTAGCGTCCTGGGGGATGTTTCCGAAGTTTCACAAACCCAAGGACTTAATCTACAGGTATCTAACCTCCCATGGTTGGGGAGATCAGAAGTGCAGGATGCGATCGGGGCTGGGTCCTCCGTAGGTCTGAATACAAACCAGCTCAGGGCCCTTCCCAGCTGTGGGCGGTGCCTGCAGCCCCTGGGGGGCCTTGCCCTACAGACACACCACTCCGCTCTCTGTCTGAACTTCGAGTCACCTCTCTGCACCTGAATCCTCTCCTCTTATGGGGTGTTGATGCGGGGTGGGGCGGGCCCCTATCTCACCCTCATGTCAAGATGATCTGAGCCCTTAGCTTGGTTATTGACCTGCAGAGACAGGAGCTTCCCAGGCGACCCTAGTGGTAAAGAGCCCGCCCGCCAATGCAGGAGACACGAGACGAGGGTTCAATCCCTCGGCCAGAAACATCCCCTGGAGAGGGCATGGCAACCCACCTCAGAGAATCCTGTGGACAGAGGGGCCTGGTAGGCTGCAGTCCGTAGGGCCACAAAGAGTCAGGCACGACTGAAGCAACTTAGCATGCACGCTGCAGAGACCATGTCCAGATGAGGTCACATGCTAAGGCTCTGGGCAGACATGAGTTTGGGTGAGACTGTATTCAACTAACTACACCGTGAAATTATCTCCAGCCCAGACCCTTCTCTGGAACCCCAGACATCGGACCCCGACTCAGAACATTCATAAGGACCTCAAGCAGTTCCTCTCTAAAATCAAACTGTTTGCCTTCCATAAACTTGCTCATCCACAAGCCCATTTCAGCACCAGGCAACCAAACCCCTTCAACCCCTGTGGTTCAGGCCACAGAACTTGGTTCAGTTCAGTAGCTCAGTCGTGCCTAACTCCTTACGACCCCACAGACTGCAGCACCCCAGGCCTCCCTGTCCATTACCAACTCCTGGAGCTTGCTCAAACTCATGTCCATTGAGTCGGTGATGCCATCCAACCATCTCATCCTCAGCCATGGAATCCTCCAGGCAAGAATACTGGAGCAGGTTGCCATTTCCTTCTCCAGGGGATCTTCCTGACCCAGAAAGAGAACCCAGGTCTCCTGCATTGCAGATGGATTCTTTACCATCTGAGCTACGGGGAAGTCACAGACCTTGGAGGCGCCCAAATTCTCTCTCGCTCCCCATCAAGCACATCAGTGAATCCCCTTGGCTCTGTCCTGGGGATTAACGTGAACCCTGTATCTCGAATCCCACGGCCTGACTCCTTCCCTGCGGACAACCGATCACCGGGACCCTCACTTGCATCTCCCAGGTGGCCCTGCCCCACTCCTGTCTCCACTCGGCAGGCCCAGTGGGACTGTTCAAGTCAGGTCTGGATTCTGTTCGAAACCCTCCAGGGCGGCCCCGGCCCCAGCCTGCATCCTGACCAGGACCTACAGGGCTCTCCTGGGCCCCCACCCTCTCTCTCCCCCGTCCAGGCTTTTTCTCCCCCCATTGTTAACACCCCGGACCCTGACATCCTGCCTTTTCCTGGAGTTTGCTCAGCACATTCCTCAGCCTTTATCCTTCAGACTTCTCTGCAAGGATGTGCCCTCCCAGACAACTTCGGCGGACGCTCCCCACTGAGGTGCCCGCTCCAGGGAGAGACCACCTGCCCCCCGGCCACCCACAGGGCTCTCACCGGGGCTCCAGCCCTGCTTCCTCTCCCCACAGGGCCGCGTTTCCTGTCCGCGGCCCCCAGCGTGCTCGCCCCGCAGAGACGGAGCTGCTGTTTGGCTCCCGTGGACGCCTCCCCAGCGGGCAGGTGCTCCACAAAGGCCTATGGGCCTGCCGAGTGAACGAGCGAGCGAGGGAAGTAGTGACGGGCGTGGAAAATCTGAGGAGTGAGGGCTTCCAAAGCTTATCTTCTCAGGCATCCATCTTCAGGCCTGAGCATCACCCGCCTCTCGCCGCGGCACAGATGGGGGGACTCACCGCAATCTGGGGCGCGACGGCCTTGTGATCTGTCATCTCAAAAGGGGAAGAGGTTTCGACTTCAAAGAGAAAAGCAGGCGGCCTTTATGTGGGACACTCACCCGGAGCACAGGGGGCCCGGCCACTTCCCTCACGCCTTCTCCCGCTGGACCCCTCGCCCACCACCCTGCCGGAGGGGATGCCAAACCATCCTGCCGGGTGGAGCTCCTCGCTCTGGCGGGACACACGGATGCTCTGGCCAGCGGACAAACACCCCTCGAGGGACTGGTTGGAGCCTCACACTGGGCTATGCTGAAGGTGCGCTCGTATTCACTTCCGCGGCATTGGGCCTCCGCGGCCGCCTGCAGGCTTTCCCTCGCTGCAGTGAGCAGGAGCGCCCGTCTAGCGGCGGCCTGCAGGCCTCTCCTCGCTGCAGTGAGCAGGCGCGCCCGTCCAACGGCGGCCTGCAGGCCTCTCCTCGCTGCAGTGAGTGAGCAGGCGCGCCCGTCCAACGGCGGCCTGCAGGCCTCTCCTCGCTGCAGTGAGTGAGCAGGCGCGCCCGTCCAGCGGCGGCCTGCAGGCCTCTCCTCGCTGCAGTGAGTGAGCAGGCGCGCCCGTCCAGCGGCGGCCTGCAGGCCTCTCCTCGCTGCAGTGAGTGAGCAGGCGCGCCCGTCCAGCGGCGGCCTGCAGGCCTCTCCTCGCTGCAGTGAGTGAGCAGGCGCGCCCGTCCAGCGGCGGCCTGCAGGCCTCTCCTCGCTGCAGTGAGTGAGCAGGCGCGCCCGTCCAGCGGCGGCCTGCAGGCCTCTCCTCGCTGCAGTGAGTGAGCAGGCGCGCCCGTCCAGCGGCGGCCTGCAGGCCTCTCCTCGCTGCAGTGAGTGAGCAGGCGCGCCCGTCCAGCGGCGGCCTGCAGGCCTCTCCTCGCTGCAGTGAGTGAGCAGGCGCGCCCGTCCAGCGGCGGCCTGCAGGCCTCTCCTCGCTGCAGTGAGTGAGCAGGCGCGCCCGTCCAGCGGCGGCCTGCAGGCCTCTCCTCGCTGCAGTGAGTGAGCAGGCGCGCCCGTCCAGCGGCGGCCTGCAGGCCTCTCCTCGCTGCAGTGAGTGAGCAGGCGCGCCCGTCCAGCGGCGGCCTGCAGGCCTCTCCTCGCTGCAGTGAGTGAGCAGGCGCGCCCGTCCAGCGGCGGCCTGCAGGCCTCTCCTCGCTGCAGTGAGTGAGCAGGCGCGCCCGTCCAACGGCGGCCTGCAGGCCTCTCCTCGCTGCAGTGAGTGAGCAGGCGCGCCCGTCCTATGGCGGCCTGCAGGCCTCTCCTCGCTGCTCTCTCTCCTCGCAGATCACGGGCTCCAGGCACGTGGCCTTCAGCAGGCGCGGCTCCTGGAGTAGTTGTGGCTCACAGACTAGATCTCCCCAGACCGGGGACTGAACCCTTGTTTCCTGCCTTCACAGGTGAATTCTTTCCCACTGGACCACCAGGGAAGCCCGGGCTACACAACCCCTGCTTCTGCATTGCCTTTTAAGCCTGAAATTCTCCCTTGGTCAAACTATCAAAGACTACAAGCCTAGGACGTGAGAGGAAGTAAAGGACTGGGACTGAAGTGAGTGGGGCCACTGGAGGCACAGACGCCGAGACACAGGCTTTTTTAAAAATTATTTATTTACTGAAGGATAATCGCTTTACAGAATTTTGCTGTTTTCTGTCAAACCTCAACAAGAATCAGCCATAGATATACATATATCCCCTCCCTTTTGAGCCTCCCTCCCATCTGCCCAGACAAGAATGTAATAGAGCTTACTAGACCGTGGATTTAGACTGGTATCTGAAGCTGGGCTCAGCTGGGAGCCCTGTGTAAGTCACGTCATCTCCCGGAGTGTGTGATGGAGGGCGGGGCAGCCGCCTTGCTGGGGAGCATTTGACAGGTGGTGCATTTTATTGAGGGAAGGGCTCAGGGGAGGAGGGACAGGTAGGTGATGCCCAAGCCCTCGTAAGGGATGAATGGCAGGCCTAGTCTTATGCTGGTCCAACCTGTCAGGGGACTGGGAAAGCCTCCCACTGAGCCCCTGAACCTCAGCCCCCTGGCCCACGACCGACCACGCCTCCTGGGAACCCCCGGTAGAAGGTTCGGAGGAAGACGACTCAGCCAGGTGTGAGGGCTGCAGAGATGTCTGTCCCTGCTTTACATACAGGAACCCCCAAGGTGGAGGAAGTGGGCTTGGAGGACCAGAAAAGAAGGGAAAAACAAAACAGCCGCAGAGGCGGGGTGGCCGCTCCCCTTCCTGTCACCTGGAGGAAATAAAGGCTAATTAAGGAGGCGCCGGAGTTTCCACACTTCTGACTCCTTTATTGCTGTTGTTCAGTCGCCCAGTCGTGTCCGACTCCCTGTGACCCTGTGGACAGCAGCACGCCAGGCTTCCCTGCCCATCACCGTCTCCCAGAGCGTGCGTCCCAGGAGAGGAAGACCCTCCCCTCCCAGTCCCAGCCCCGCTCCCCCCCGAGGTCCAGGTGGGGGACCCGCCCCGCCGTCCTGTCCGAGCAGCTCCCCCGCCAGCAGCCCAGCCGCGACGCTGTCCTCCTCCTGAGGACTGGGAGGCCAGTCCTGCTTCTTGCTGATTTGACCCACCTCTGATGGCAGCTCCGTCCTCTTCTCCTCCAGACCAAAGCCATGGCCGACTCAGGAACCCGCGGCCTGGAACACGCCGCACATAAGCCGGGGCCACCCTGGGTCCCCAGGGAGACCCCACTGACATGTGACTTCTGCCTGCAGGGGGAAGGCAGGGGTCTCACGTGATCCAGCACCTCCTATTCTGAGCCCCAGGGAGCCCCACGCCAAAAGGCTGGCCCCCAAGTTCCTGGAGTGGGAGGTCCAGGGATTTACTGAGGATGCCCCACCATCCCCAGGGGTTCTGATTTCTGCTCACTGACCACTGCAAGAACACAGCTCCTCGTGGGAAGGAGCGGGCTTTGTGGAATTCATCCCAGCTGCAGTCTCTCAGCAGCGAGGACCTCCACTTACCCCTGATTGAGTCTGCCCACTCGCCTTGGCTCCATGACTGAGGAAGCGACACCTCCACCCCCGAGGATCGCCTCTGTGGGCTGCGGGGGGCGTGGGTCGGGAGGGGCCCCATGAAATGGGCAGCCGCTCCTCGGGTGGGCTGCAGTGCCCGCAGCACCAGGCCCTTAGGGACGGTGCCCAGGAAGCTCCATCCTCAATGCTCCCAAGGGCTGCTGGCGCTGGTGAGCCTAGAACCGCTGAACTAAAGAACAAGCTTTTTTTCCCCTTCAAAATGTAATCCTCAGGTTAACCCGTGTCTTATGCTTTTTCATGTACAACAATGTTCCTTGATACTAGCAACTAACTTGAACTAATTAATCTGAGCTGACTAATCTGAAATTGCTTCTTTAAACTTTTTTTTTTTTAATTCCAAAATGTTGTCTTGGAAGTTTATTTATGATATGTCTAGGTGGATTTTTTCCTTCAGTTCTGGAGTTTATTTTTGTATTCACGCTGTTGGAGTTCCCTGAACTTGGTGGACCTACAGTTTATCTTGCTCTATTTTTGGAAAATTCTTAGCCACTATCTGTTTAGAGAGTACCTTGGACAGCAAGATCAAGCCAGTCAGTCCTAAAGGAAATCAACCCTGAATATTCATTGGAAGGACGGAAGCTGAAGCTCTAATACTTGGGCCACCTGATGGGAAGAGCTGACTCATTGGGAAAGACCGTGATGCTGGGAAAGACTGAAGGCAGGAGGAGAAGGGGACGACAGAGGATGAGATGGCTGGATGGCATCACCGACTCGATGGACGTGAGTCTGAGCAGACTCCAGAAGATGGTGAAGGACAGGGAGCCTGGCGTGCTGCCGTCCACGGGTTCACAAAGAATCGGATAAGAAAGTGATGAACAACGGTGACAGTCTGGTTAGGTATTTCCTCTGCTCTTTCACTTTTATTCTAGGAATCCAACTGAACATTAGATTATATGATATTGTCCCAAGGATCTTAGATTCTGTGTTATGGTTTTTCAGCTTTTTCTTTTTGTGTGTGTATCATTTTTTTATGATTTCTCGATCTACCTGCAAGTTCATTAGCTTTCCTCAGCTGAGACTAGTCTACTGATAAGCCCACTAAAAGAACCCTTTCATATCACTTAACATGGTTATTTTCAAGTCCTGATCTTAGCCTTCCAACATCTGGGTTGTTGCTAGTTCTGGTCCTGCTGATTGCTTTATCTGCTGGCAATGATTTGGTTTTGTTTCGCTTTGCTTTTTAAAGTATCAGCTTTGGATTGACTGCTGAAAATTATGCATAAAGAAGTAGCAGAGACCACAGTAAGTAGCTTTTATGTTCATAAAACAATCATTTAATATGTGCTTCCAGGAGCAAGGAGGTCGTCTATCTAATCAGGCCTGGAGCTGGGTCTTCAACCGTGACTTTCAACACACCACAGTGGGCAAAGTGCTGCTGGGTTCTTCTCCGTGTTCCCGCCCATCTTCTCGTTCCAAAGTTTCTCTCTCCTGCAGAAACAGGCAGCTGCTGTTGCTGCCTCGTGCTCAGCTCCTGGTGGTGGAATGCGGGATACTCTGCTGCCCCAGGGCTCGCGTCAGCCTATGAATCTGGGCTTTTACGCAAGGTTTTCAAAGCACTCCTGCCCCTCCTCCCACGGAAGCCGTGCTCTGCCACGTGGCCGGGTTTGTCCCGGGTGGGAGACGGTCTCCTGTCTGTCCCGAGCTGCACTGAGCCATTGTTTGTCCTTGATTGAGAGGCCGGACTGCTCTTCTGTCCATAGCCTAAGGCTTTTACTAATTGGCAGGAAAGGGTAAGGGCGGGGCGGGGGGCGCTGTGTCTGCCTCCCAGAGCCCGAGAGCCCCACAGAGGACCATCCACAGAGGAGCTCGCCCTGGAGTCCTGCCCCCAGGCACCCCTGCCATCTCCTTGGGGGGCTGCAGAGAAGGGCCCCCGGCGAGGGGGCTACGGAACTTGCCTAGGTCCCCAGCCCCGCTGTTTGCACCTGACCCCCAGCTCATCCTGGGCCTGCAGCTTCCTTACCGCCAGCCTCTCTTCGCTGCGGTCTGGCAGCCACCTCTCCTCTCTGCCAAGTCTGGCGTGGTTGGTGCCAGCACACCCTGCCCAACGGGCTCTCCTCTCTGTGCGGCTCAGCCGCAGAGCTGTCCTGCACACAGAGCTCTTCGACAGATTGAGAAGTGCTATGACTTTATAATCAATCTGATTTCGGTGTTGACCATCTGGTGATGTCCATGTGTAGAGTCTTCTCTTGTGTTGGAAGAGGGTGTTTGCTATGACCAGTGCATTTTATTGGCAAAACTCCATTAGTCTTTGCCCTGCTTCATTCCGCATTCCAAGGCCAAATTTGCCTGTTACTCCAGGTGTTTCTTGACTTCCTACTTTTGCATTCCAGTCCCCTATAATGAAAAGGACATCTTTTTGGGGTGTTAATTGTAAAAGGTCTTGTAGGTCTTCATAGAACCATTCAACTTCAGCTTCTTCAGCATTACTGGTTGGGGCATAGACTTGGATAACTGTGATATTGAATGGTTTGCCTTGGAGAGGAACAGAGATCATTCTGTCGTTTTTGAGATTGCATCCAAGTACTGCATTTCGGACTCTTTTGTTGACCATGATGGCTACTCCATTTCTTCTGAGGGATTCCTGCCTGCAGTAGTAGATATAATGGTCATCTGAGTTAAATTCACCCATTCCAGTCCATTTTAGTTCACTGATTCCTAGAATGTCAACATTCACTCTTGCCATCTTGTTTGACCACTTCCAATTTGCCTTGATTCATGGACCTGACATTCCAGGTTCCTATGCAATATTGCTCTTTACAGCATCAGACCTTGCTTCTATCACCAGTCACATCCACAGCTGGGTATTGTTTTTGCTTTGGGTCCATCCCTTCATTCTTTCTGGAGTTATTTCTCCACTGATCTCCAGTAGCATATTGGGCACCTACTGACCTGGGGAGTTCCTCTTTCAGTATCCTATCATTTTGCCTTTTCCTACTATTCATGGGGTTCTCAAGGCAAGAATACTGAAGTGGTTTGCCATTCCCTTCTCCAGTGGACCACATTCTGTCAGACCTCTCCACCATGGCCTGCCCATCTTGGGTTGCCCCGCAGGCATGGCTTAGTTTCATTGAGTTAGACAAGGCTGTGGTCCTAGTGTGATTAGATTGACTAGTTTTCTGTGAGTACGGTTTCAGTATGTCTGCCCTCTGATGCCCTCTTGCAACACCTACTATCTTACTTGGGTTTCTCCTACCTTGGGCGTGGGCTCTCTCTTCATGGCTGCTCCAGCAAAGCGCAGCCACTGCTCCTTACCTTGGACGAAGGGTATCTCCTCACCACTGCCCTTCCTGACCTTCAACGTGGGAGAGCTCCTCTAGGCCCTCCTGCACCCGTGCAGCCACCGCTCCTTGGACGTGGGGTTGCTCCTCCTGGCCACTGCCCCTGACCTCGGACACAGGGTGGCTCCTCTCGGCCGTTCCTGCACCATCGCAGCCTGGCACTCTCAGCTGCTGCCCCCAACCTCGGACGTGGGGTAACTCCTCTTGGCTGCCGCCCTTCGGGCATGGGGTCCTCTTGGCTTCTGCCCCTGACCTCAGATGTGGGGTAGCCCCTCTCAGCCATGTTTAGCGTGCCAGTCACAGCTCCAGATCTGATCGAAGTCAGAGTGTTCAGGTATTTTTAAGGAGAAATTAGAAATTTAACTGCTTTTCTGGATAAACTGGTGAAGTGTTATTTACCCAGGTGGCTCAGTGGTAAAGAAGCTGCCTGCTAGTGTAGGAGACGCGGGTTCCATCCCTTGGTTGGGAAGATCCCCGGAGAGGGAAATGGCAGCCCCCTCCAGCAGTCTTGCCTGGAGAATTCCATGGACAGAGGAGCCTGGCGGGCTTAGTCCATGGGGTCACAGAGTCGGACATGACTTAGCACTAAACAACAACTAGCTTTCCCACCAATTCTGTTCTCCCTGTCTTTCTGAACACAAGGTCACTCAGCTGGAGAATAAACCTCCAAAAATGGGGGCTCAAATGGATTTTAACTTTTAACTAAGAATCAAGAAATCATTACTTTGGAAAAAAACCAAACCCTTGCTCAGAGTTTTAGCATCCATATTCACAAGAGAGTCGGACATGACTTAGCACTAAACAACAACTAGCTTTCCCACCAATTCTGTTCTCCCTGTCTTTCTGAACACAAGGTCACTCAGCTGGAGAATAAACCTCCAAAAATGGGGGCTCAAATGGATTTTAACTTTTAACTAAGAATCAAGAAATCATTACTTTGGAAAAAAACCAAACCCTTGCTCAGAGTTTTAGCATCCATATTCACAAGAGATGCCCGTCAGTTGCTTTCGTATCAATACGTTGTGAGAGCTTCGTCTGGTTTTGGCGTCAGCAAATTGGCCTCATGAGGTGAGCTGGAAAGTGTTCTTGCCTCTTTTCTTTTTTTGGAAGTTTGTGAAGAATTGTTATTAATTTTAAAACAATGCGGTAGAATTCAGTGAAGCCACCTGGCTGGATTTTTCTCTTGGGTACTCTTGTAAATTAATAATTCATTCCCTTCATTTTCCGCAGGTCTATTCAGACTTTGTATTCTTGAGTCAGTCTTGCGAATGTTTTTCTAGGAAATTTCCCACTTAACTGAGGTTACCTAATTTGTTGGCATACAGTTGTTCATAATATTTGCTTACAATCCTTTTTCCCTATAAATCAGAAGTAATGTCCTTTCTTGCATTTCTGATCTAATAATTTGAATATTCTCTTTCCCTTGGTCAACCTAGCTAAATTTGTCAATTTGGTTGTTTTTTTTTTTTTTTTTTTTTAAGCACTTCAAGTTGTGTGGAGAAAGCTAGCAGACACCGAGGTCCCTTTACCCCTAGCCTTTATGTTATTATGTATTATACCTCTGTATACTGCCGGGGTCCAGCCCCGGTGGATCCAGGGTGATTCGAAGGTGGGGACGGAGTCGGCGTCCTGGAAAAAACTTATTTGATTACAGATATATAGAGAGATTAGAAACGGATAGTGTAGTAGGAGAATTAGTGGGAGAGAAGAAGGCTGAATCCAGATGGGAATTCAGCCAGAGAAACGGGAGCAAGAAAGAAGCGACATGGTGGAATCAGTCTTTCCGGAAACTAATCTGATTTCTTTATTTTTCAGGTTTGTTTATGTACCTTTTTGTTATACATAGGGATGAATACAGAATCACGCGGGGGTCAGCAGACCTGACCCTTGTCACAATCAGGTGCTTCATATAAAATTATACAA
>SJXO01000527.1:525461-567567 GCA_006408615.1 Connochaetes taurinus
CACACAAGCTAGTCTGTCAGCAGAGAGGTTTGACCTGAGACATCCTTGTCACACCCAGGGCAGGGAATTAGCAGTAATTACGACAAATGAAAAAACCCTTCACCAGTATAATTCTTAATCAACCCACTATATCATACTAATAATTTTCTAACTTCTCAAAAGAGTCTGTATTTAGAAAGTTTTAAAACATCCCATGCCTCTCACAGTTGGGAGGCTGTAAGCAATCACATGCGGCCGGATGAGCCTGATCAGGCAGGCCAGCGAACCTTCAGAGTTCGTAAGTTGAAACACTCTTATCACGCCCAGGAATTTTTATTAACTGGAGCTGCAAGTTGACTCCTTCTCTGAGAGAAATGGTTATGGGGGAGAGCTCCCCGTAAAGTACTCTGGTTTTGGGGGATAGATGCTCGGGAACAGGGGGTTTCCTGAGGCTTGATCACGCCTTTGCGTATGCCAAGCCTCCTTCCTCATGACCTTTGCCATGGGCGGAGTTCCTCACGCTGGCTCCCAACAGCATACGTCACATACACTAAAACCCCAACAGAGTTTTTGTTTTTAATTATAAACATTTTAAAACCTCAAAAAGACCAGTCATATATTATACGACTTACACAATTGGCTTTTCTGACGTTTCTTTCTCTCCTGGTTTTTCATGTTCTCCTCTGGTATCCTGTATCTTTTTTGTCTGAAAAACTTCCTTTAGCAAGTCTTTCTGAGCCGGTCCCCCACCAAGGCATCTTCTGTTTTTCCTTCATTTGAGGTGACCTTCCTTTCGCCTTTCTTCCTGAAAGACGCTGTCGCTGTGCGTGGCATCGCTTCCAATGAGCGATCTGCGTGCCTTTGAACCTCTGACCCACGACAAGGACCGCGTTCCGTGGCTGCTCTCGAGGCTTCTTTCGTGCAGCTTTCAGTAGCTTGATCATCACGTGTCTAGAATGTGAATTTGGTGTGAGGTGCAGGGTGTCCTGTCTGAAGTTTCTTGAGGTTCTTGAACCCGTAGGCTTCCGTGTTTTGCCAGGTTTGGTCAGCTTTTGCTGTTCTTTCTTCAAATGTTTCTCTGTGCACTTTCTCATCTCTCTGGCATGCCTGTGATACGGACTGTGGTGACATCCCAAAGCTCCCGACTTTGTTCTTCTTTCTCAGTGTCTTTTCTCTGTCGCTCAAGCCAGATAATTTTGTAGAACTGTTCCCAAGTTCAGTTTCCTCTGTTATCCTTGTTCCGCTACTGAACCCATTCAGTGAGTATGCTGTTTCCTTTTTTGAAGTTTTCAGTTCTGACTTTCATTTACTTTTCCTTGGTGCTTCGCTTTCTTTGTTGATAATTTCCATCTTTCCACTCAAGAAGCATTATTAGAGCGGCCACTTTGACGTCTTAGTCCGAACATTAAGATTACTAACTAGTGAATCTACACTTTAGACATTTTCGATGGTAAAGTTTCCATGTCTTTTCTATAAAGGTAAACTTAAGTAACAAGAGCACTCCACCTCTGAATCATCTTACTAAGTGGGTTTTTACCTCAAACAAGTTTGGCTGAATAAAGGTCGATGGCCAAGGACACCTACACTATGATTGCTATTACATAACTGAACATACGCTTAGAGTATAAATAATTTCTAAAACCACAGAGGCCAAACCACAGTGGAAAATTCAGCTACTCTGGAGAGAAATAGCAAAATTATCTTCTGCAAAGTTTCCTATTCAGGTATGCATTCGAAGGTGGCCTATATTTTTAATGCTTCTTAAAGTCCGCACAATTAAAGAGCTAGTTTCTATGAAAAAACTGTACATTTTTGGAAAGAGTTTGCCTCTTTGGCTCTGGATTCAATATCACAGACAGGCTTTAAATACTAATGAGATATTTAAAATATTTATAGGACTATAGACTTCACTTCTTTTTCAATACAGAAACATAGATCTCTGAGAATTTTGAAGATTTTTTTTTTTTAATCAACTCATTTTTTGAGAATTACTTAGGTTGAGGAGTGGCCATCACTGGTAAAAATGACCTGATACATTAGAAATACCTCCCTCCCTGCCTTTCGTATTCTAGTAACCTCAGGACTGGAGCAGGGAAAATCTGCTGGAAGCCAGCAGCTTAGGAGATTAATGTGTCCACCCCACAGCAGCTGAGGACATTTCTTCCCAAGAAGCTTCTATGGCCAATTGATCCAGAAATGTCAGTCACCGATAGAACTCTGAGTGGTGGTCACGGCTGACACATGAACCCCAGCTGACCACCCGCTCCCGAGAAGAGGCCAGCAGCACAGTGAGCACAGCTCTTCCACCATGGGGAGCACTGGTCCCATGCGGTTGTTGCCCCCCAACATCCAGCCGGTCCTCCCAGCCCTCGCCCTCCCTGCCCTGCCCCTTCCCTCTCCTCTTCACACCTCCTGACCCACTTCTCTTTTCACCTTTTCCCTCATCTCTCCCCTGCTCCCCCCTTACTTGACCATAATGAATCAACTGGATATGTATTTCTCTGTTCTTAGAAAGTTGGCCATTTTACAGACTTTTAAATTTTGCAAATAAGCAGAAATAATGTTTGCTTAAACACTCTATTTCCAAGTTTTCTGCATCCTCTATTTGCTCAGAAAAAAAAATTTTTTTTAAACGTTCTCTGCTGTTTCTGAGATCCACTGCCAACCCTAACCCATGGCTTATAAAATTGTTTTTACCTTTTTCAAAGAAATGGAAATAGCGGCAGATAAATACCACCTCCTGTGCCAGTGGTAAGACTTCAAAATGCACACTGGGTAAGTGACCTAGTTTGACTGGTTGCTGCTACTAGGCATGTCACATAGACGACGCTGCTTAATACTTAGACACGAACAGAAAAACGTGACTCAGTTTCAGGTGGGTGGGTTTTTTAGGGAGAAGGTTGCTGTTAGCACGCTGATCTCAGTAACTCTGAGCGAGGCTCACCAGGCAACAGTGTGCGCCTCTGATGTGTCCTCAGAGCATGTCGGCCGACGGCAGAGACGTCCCCTCTGCCTTCTTTACACAGCGTGGCTTTCCTGTGCCAGGTGGTTATGCCTTCTGGGCAGCATGCTGACCCCAACAACAGAGGTGCTCAGTCCAGCAGCTCCCCACAAGGCAGGTGTTAAAGGAAAATTGTTGAAATTTCAGAACTTGATTGTACATTATGGGGGGTGGGGGAAGCGGCTTTCCACTGCCCCCTCCTCAGCCCACTGATATAGAGTACAACCAAATAAAATTACTGAAGCTTCCACTCATGAAAGACATTTCAAAACCATCAATAGGTCAGAGGGTTAGCATTCATCTTTCTGTAGAAACATGTGTGTAGAGAGGTGCAGAGAGCAAGGGACCAAGCTCCAAAAGTCTCCTCACTGCCCAGCTCTCTGTTTCAACTCTGCTTCCTGCTCCGAGTCTTTGCAGCACACGCCCCAGAGCACCTTCTGAACTCATCACATTTTGGACATTTCACGGTTTCTTGAACAATCACAGATAGCTATACAAGGTTGCCACCTACACTATATTTAAATTCAAGTGGAGGAATCCAAATTGTGAGAAATCCCAGTGCATAGCACAGTGTATGACAACGTCAGCAAAGTGGAAGTGAGCGCGCCCTGAGCCATTCTGTGACACTGCCCCGGAACAAGCGGCCTGGCAATAGAGAGGGCTGAATCAGGACACGCTGCCGACTAACAGAGGCGGGCAGGGGTGCCATTCGCTGCAGGGTCGTCCAGCGGAAGCTCGTAGAGCCCCCTCTAGCAACAGTTCCAGTGACCCTGTCCACTCAGAGGCACAGCTCCCTGTTCATATGCTTTTTCCGAATCCCCACCTCACTTTATGGCCACGGGTGATCTAAATGACATAAAATGATATAAAGTGAAAATTATAATAGGTGATTCTTGGATTTGTAACAGGCACAGAGGTGTTAACAGTAACAGAACAAAAACCAGGGAGGAGGGAATAAACCTGACAGGAGAGCTGTCTCAGTGGGAGATAATTTAGGATAAACCCAAAAGAGGTGCTTATAAGTTAAGAAGGACACTGACACTGCTGGCAGGGACGTCAAATGGGGCAGCTGCTTGGAATGCAGTTTAGCAATTCCTCAAAATACTAAGCATGGGCTTACTATAGGACTCAGAAGCTCCACTTCCATGTATGCATGTCCTCAGGAGAAAACATGCGTCCTCACATAAACTTGTGTGTAAGCAACCACTTGAGAAAATAACTTTCAAAAGATACTGACAATACATAGGAAGGTTGCTAAGAGAGTAGATCCTAAGAGAAATTCTGCATCACAGGAAGAATTATTTTTCTTTTTATTGTATCTATATGAGAGGATGGATGTTTACTAAACCTACTGTGGTAATCATTATTCTATGATACATGACGTAAATCAAACCATCATGCTGGACTGATCACCTGAGACTCAGATAGTGACGTGTGTGGAAAAGACACCCACATACACAGTGAGCAAACAAGTAATTAAATTATTACACTAGGAAAGAATCACTCGATGCAAGAGAAAGCAGTAAAGAAAGAACAGAAAAACAAAAAGCTCATGACATATAAAAGCAAAAAAGGGCAACTTGCAGCCATAAATCAAATTATATCAATAATAACACTAAATGTGAATGGATTAAATAATGCAAGCAAAAGTTAGAGGCTATTTAGATTCAGAGACAGAAACAGGCTGAAAGGAAAAGGTATACCATGCAAACAGCTACCACAAGAACAAGAAAGTTTATACGGCATCAGGCAAGATGCTTTTGAAACAAAGGAAACAAAGCACTAGAGATGGAGGCCATCTTACGATGAAAGGGCCATCCACTCAGGAAGATGCAACAATCACCTAACAGCGGACTTCGGCTTACAGGCGTTCTGGACCGAATGAGAGAGCTGAAGGAGGAAACGGATAGTTGAACAGTAATAGTTGGAGACTTCAATACCCTGTTTCCAGTAATGGACAGAAAACCTAAGATCAAGGGAACAGAAAACCCGAACAGCACCATTAACCAAGTAGGCCTAAAAGACACCTGTAGAACCGCAGCAGAGGACACCTTCCTACGGGAGCACAGGCCACGCTCCAAACGCGAACCCAAACCACAGAGCGGGGCGACTCCGCGTCCACCCGAGCGGCTACGTTTAGACAGAGAGGCACTGGCGAGCGCTGGGGAGGACGTGGAGAAACTGCTGGCAGGGATGTCAAATGGTGCAGCTGCTTGGAATGCAGTTTAGCAATTCCTCAAAATACTAAGCATGGGCCTACTATATGACTCAGAAGCTCCACTTCCATGTATGTCCTCAGGAGAAAACACGCGTCCTCACATAAACTTGTGTGTGACTAGTGTGTGAATACTCATTATTCGTAACAGCAACAAGTGGGAACAACTCAAACGTCCATCAACTTACAAACTAACGTATCCGACATGGTATATCCATATATCCATACAGCAGAATATTATCTCACAATAAAAGGAAGGTAGATGCTGCCACACGGATAAGCCTTGAGAACATTATGCTAAGTGAAATGAGTCAATCACACACACACATGAAATTAATATAACATATTGATTAATTCCACTTATTTAAAAAAAAAGGCCCAGAGTAGGCAACTCTAGAGAGACAGGAAGTGGCTGTCTTGGGGGAAGGTTGGAGGGGTGCGTAAAAGGGCAAATGACTGCCAGTGGGTATGAGGTTCTTTTTGGTGGAGACGGAAATGTTTCCGAGCTGATTCTGGTGGTGGTGGCACAACTCCGTGAGTAGACGGGTGACTTGCTCGGTGTGCAAGTGTCCTGAGAAGCTGTTCAGACAACTCCGGGGAAGGGCCAGGACCCGCATTAGGCGTGTTCTGGCCTGAGGCGCACACCCCACCCTTCCTCTGGCCCAAAGTTTGTCTCAGCTATTCCAGCTCACTGCTTGCCAGCTTCTTCTTGGCTGAGTTACGCCAGGACTGGGTATCGGACTGTAGGCTTCAGAGAAAATATTTTGTATTTTGCATGGTTAGGGCTCTCTGAACAATTTTTACTGGGACCTTGGACAAAATGCCTTAGAAGTTAACGCACAGAGTGCCTTTCTTATGGTCTGGGCTTATATTTCAAGAGTTTGAGACCCAGGAGCCATGAAGATACTCCAGGAGTCTCTCCTCCTGGAGACATTTCATTACATTCCAAACAACAAGAACCCAGGAGTCTTTCCCCCTTTCTTCCTGGGAATTTATTTATATTGAGGGAATCAAATTCCTTTCCCTCTCTCAGGGGAGAGGTCCATGTTCATAAAGCCTGCAGATCCTTATTTGGGGGGCTTCTCACCTACAACTCCCAAGTGGCAAAAAGGAACTGGAGAATTCTTCAGGTTGTCCCCTAAAGATTCAGAAAAAGAGAATAGATTCCTGAGGAGGCAGGAAGCAGTGGCTTGGGAAAAGCAGAGAGAAAAGCACGTCCTTCGCTACCTGATCTCACAGATGACGGAAAAGAGCAGGACTTTTTTCCGCATCCTTGACAGGCATCTCCTGTTTCTCTGGTATTCTAGGGTGTAAATTTGCATAAGTGTATTTGTTCCAATTAGTTTTGCTAAGTAGCATTTAATTTAAAAAATGAGGCTTACATTTAGTTATTCAAAAGCAAGCAATTATGATATTGGAAAGTTTGTAAGATTAATTACAGTTGACACAGTCATTTGGTTTCCTTTACCTATTATTAAGCTTTTTCTTGCTAAAATTATTTCATGATATTCTAATTATGAATCTGATGTATTTGAGATTTGCTTAGCTCTTTGTACTGTTGCCATTTTATTGGCATTTGATTATTGGAATGATGCCATATTTTTCCTTTTACTTGCTTTAAAAAAAAAAAAGCAGAGGTACATTTTTGCACATTTTAAAAGTCGGTGTTAATTAAACTGAACCTATATCCTTTTTAAGAAAGGGAGCCAAAGATGCAATGCTGCAAAAATCTGGGCAGCTGTCTACCTTCTTGGAAAAATTTAAGGGCAGTTTGGTCCTAAGGGTTTAAAGGGTCAATAAAGCTTCTGAAAACAACAAAATATATATATAAAATACTAGTAGAATCAGGCAGGAAAGCTCCACAGACGACTTTAAAAGAGAGAAGCTTTCCTAGAACGTGCCTTTGGTTTAGTGCCATAGGCTTCCCTGGGGGCTCAGCTGGTAAAGAATCCGCCTGCAGTGTGGGAGACCTGGGTTCTGTCCCTGAGTTGGGAAGAGCCCCTGGAGAAGGGAGTGGATACCCACTCCAGTGTTCTGGCCTGCAGAATCCCACGGACTGTATAGTCCATGGTGTTGCAAAGAGTCGGACACAACTGAGCAACTTGTGCTTCACTTTACCTATAATACAGCCCCCCAAAATGGGTTCGGTGGCAGCAATTTGGCCCTTACCACATCACCGCAGGATGGGGAGAGCTAGAATAAAGGAAACAAAGCTGGTAACTGCCCTCAGAAACAATCAGTCCCTGCCCAGGAAATGCACGTGTACTTTCAGGACGACACAAACCAACATGGGTGTGGGAAGACTAGCGAGGCGCGTGAGTGTTGCAAAGAGTCGGACACAACTGAGCAACTTGTGCTTCACTTTACCTATAATACAGCCCCCCAAAATGGGTTCGGTGGCAGCAATTTGGCCCTTACCACATCACCGCAGGATGGGGAGAGCTAGAATAAAGGAAACAAAGCTGGTAACTGCCCTCAGAAACAATCAGTCCCTGCCCAGGAAATGCACGTGTACTTTCAGGACGACACAAACCAACATGGGTGTGGGAAGACTAGCGAGGCGCGTGCACCCCTGCCCGGGCCACCGCAGAATCCAGCCTAGGCCACTATACAGAGTCCAGCCAGACCTCCAGCGCAGCTTTACTCCGAGCCAGCGCAGCTTTACTCCGAGCCCCCGCAGTGAGCCGCCCCACTCCTCAGTCTGCGCAACCTGCTCTCTGAAGTACACCCCGGTTCTGCTGGCATGTAGAAGCCGTACATTTTGCACGTCTTGTCTGCAAGGCTGAGGTCCCACTCTGCAACTTACACAGTCTTACCTGTAAGAGAGGAATGTGCCGTTTCCCCCAAGCTGCTGGGTGCAGCACATAGAGGAACGGCTGTCTCTGACGGAAGAACACAGCAGAGAGAAAAAGTACCTGCCTCGCGGAGCTTACGTCTCCTGGGAGAACCCTCATTGAGAACTGAGAAGGCTGCGGTCACACGCAGCTGCTGCTGTGAATGGCAGTTATTTTAGCAACAGTTCCCAGTGCATATTATTTTAAGAGGCAAGGTAAAAACAAATGAGAATACATCCGCTGTTCCTTAAATTTCCCTGATATGTACTGAACAGTCTTGCTGGCCGACAGAGGGTTCTTTATCAAGTTTAATACAATCTGGTTTCTGATGAAGGAATAAAGGCAATTTAGTGTCGAAGGGGCAGTTTTTTCTCCAATGGTGCTGAACAACTGAACACCATACGTAAACAGGTGAATCTAGCCACAGATCCTACACCTTTCATAAACATAAGCTCCAAAGGTGTCACAGAGCCACATGTAAATCACAGTATCTCAAATTGTGTAAAGAAAAACAGGAGAGAATCTAGATGAACGCTGTTTGGTGATGAGTTTTAAGATATAAAACCAAAAGTACAACCCATATAAATTAAAAGAAAAATCTCATAATCTGAACTTAATTCAAATTTAATACATCTTTTCTGAGAGAGACTGATAGAATAAAATGGCAAGCCACGAGTGGGGAGAAAATATTTGCAAAATACCTGATAAAGGACTTGAGTCCAAAAACGTCCAATCTGGTCACTCAAGGGCCACTTTTTACAGACTGCGGTGGTCCCCTGTGCTCTAAGGGCCCAGGGTGGCGGCCAGCTGAGTCCTCAGCAGTGTTTCTGGCTGAGCCCCCACCCCCCGCCCCTGCATGCACAGAAGTGCCCTCAGCACCCCTGCAGTCCAGCAGGTCCCCAGTGGGGTCTGGTCAGTAGGGAACGCTGTGGGTGCTGCGGCGCTGACAGTGGGTAGGACAGCTGGGCCCCACGCTCGCCAGCACCCCCCGAGGCGCCGAGCCGAGGCAGGGGAGCCGGCGGCCCGCAGCCGCCCAGGAGCGGACCCACTACGGGGTGCCTGGAAGCCGGGCTGACCTGCCCCACGGGAGACGGCCACGCAGGGCCACAGTCAACTTAACATCAGCGAAAAACCAACCTGCGATGGGTTTAGACACAAGATAGGACAGCACCGTCTCAGCCGTTAGGAGGGCTGAGTCAGAGAACACCCGAGTGCTCGGCGGGTCCGGGCACAGCACAGGAGCGGCGGGCACACGGCGAGGCCCCCAAGCGCAGCTCCGAGAGGAGCGCTGTGCGGCCGCCCGCCACGCTCTCCGCTCCGTCCAGACGCGCGCCCGGGCGGAGGGCAGCAGGCCCTGCAGCCGGGGCTCCGCGCGGGCGCGGGCAGCGCCGGGCGCTGGGGGCGGGCGCCGGGGCGGGGTGCTGCGGGGGCACCCGGGGCCCTCTCCACCCGCCCCCCTAGGGTTCTGCCTTTTACCCCGATTCTCCCCCGGGTCTTTCTAAGAAGCTGCCTCTCTAAGCTGGGGAGAGACAGGCTGCAGCTTGTAACCAGGACTCGCGGCTCCCAACCGAGGCCAAGGCGGCGGCGGCCCCCGCAGCAGGCTGGGGCCGGAGAGGCGCGGGGCCGGGAGGGGACAGGACGGGCGCGCGGACCGGCGGAGCCCTCGGGCGCGGCAGACCCCGTCCCGGGCCCTCAGGACCCGAGCCTCCCGGGGCAGCTCGCCGCGCCTCCGCGGTCTGCTCACGTTTCAGACGCCGCCGTACTTTCAGTGACCAGTGCTGCCTGGTAACAGATTTTAACTGTTTCCACCTCCACTGTTTCCGGTAAGACTCCTAGCCTACGGACTAGGGCAGGGCCTTGTTCAGGCCTGCAACATTTGGGATTACCTTTTTAGCGAAGGGACACCGAAATTACTTATGCAAAAATAGCTATAAATATACGTACTCTGAATAGAAACAAAATCACAGCAAATTACAAAACTTAACAATCTGATGAACAACACAAACATCACAAAATACAGGAAAACAATTTCATTGGCCGCTTGATGTATTTTCAAGACACATTTTTTCCTACATTGCTTTAACGGCATACTTGCTGATATCACCTCTTCATATCAGAATGACTTTGAAAAATATCTCTCTATGGAGATGATAAAATAGTTTTACTCTAGAATGACTGATCAAAGTGTTTTTTCAACTACTGACGTATCTTAAGAGTTTCATTGACAGATGAATTACAATGCATTTTGGAAATGACACGCGTGTTGAGAGCTGCCATCTTTTGGAAACCGTTTTCAAGTTCTTTTTTACATATGAGTTTGGAATTTATAGCATTTCATGTTTTTCAGTGACTAGCCACATTTTTGTAACATAAATGCTCGCAGCTATATTCATTCCCCAGTTTTTCATTAATGGTCTTGTCATAAATGGCGTATCACAGCGTCCTGTGGTCCTTAATAATGTCAAATCAGTAGTAAATCTAAATAGTTTTGGTGAGTTTATGATTCACTCCTCTTCATTAATTGGATTATCAAACAATACAATAGCCTAGTGATTTACTTGTATTCAAAATCTAACTCATGAATTACCACTTTGGTATAACCTGAAAAAGTTTTTTGTTACAGGAAGTACCTTTTAATGGCGAGATAACTTCTGATGTTTCATCCTCAGGTTCATCACGCAGACAGCAGCAGCAGGACGGAATAAAGAGGCTCGCCTGTAAATTTAAGCGTGAAGCCCAGCCCTGGACAGCTCAGCCTGCACTGCACTAGGAGCTGATAGCTTTCCACCCTCAACTCTCTTGGGAAAGGAATGCCTGTGCATTTGGGGTGTCACATGCTGTCTGCTGTGCATCTTTAGGGCACACCGTGACTGTGCAGTCTTGGTGCTTTTCGTTCCGCTACCACTCCAGGGCTCCACAGTTAAACCCACGTCGGGGCACCACAGACGGGGACCTCAGGAAAGGGCATACCATGAACGCGCCCCCCTGGAGTAGCTCAGGGGGTGGGAGTGACCTCTAAACCAGGCCCGGGAGGAGGCACGGAAACTCATCTGCCGTCACCCCAGATCCTCGCTCTTCTCCTCTCCCTCAGCATCCAAGTTCAATCCCGTCCTGTGACTCTTACCTTCCCAGTTAACAAACACTATTTCGTATTTACTGAGTACTTGTGATTTGCCAAGAATGCTGCTGAGCACTCTGCAAGTGTTACCCTGCTTACACAACAGCCAGCCTCTGAGGTCAGGAGGCAGGCGTTCACCCCGTGTGCAGGTGAGCAAGCTGAGGGCACCGGCGGCCAGCAACCTGCCCGCCAGCGCTCAGCCAGGAAGCAGGCGCCCAGGGCCGGGCCCGCGCAGTGGCTTCAACGAGGGCCGCCCCGCCCCACCAGCGCCCCCGGTATCGTAGACGCGCATGCGGCCTTGCCAGGGACATGCTCCTTCTCAGGGGGGCCTTCTGCTCACTCCGAGCCCGGCCATCCTGGGCGGACCCCATCGGCCCGCCAGTTTCCCAGAAGCCAAGATCATCTCAAGCTCCATCCTTCTGGTGGTCCCGCGGGACGCTGTCTTGGGGCCCAGGAGCAGGACGCCCCTGTGGCAGCCCTCAGCATGCACCGCACAGCCGTGTTTCCCAGTTTCCGTCACCGACTGCAGAGACCTGTGCATGCCTGACACAGCGCCTGGCACCTGGCACCGTCAGTATCTGTAGGAATACTGATTTCCCCCCCAACAGGGCATGCAGGGAGTAAACACTGGCATACTGAGCAAACAATGACTTCCTCTAACTGGGCCGTGACACAGGAGAAAGGGTAGGAGTGGGCCAGGTGCGTGCGATGGGGAAGCAGAGTCGGGGAAGGTGGTGCTCCCAGCCAGAGCACCAACACGCCAGGGCTGCGGGAGCTCCTGCCATCAAGGCCCAACACCAGACTCAGTATGGTAGGTGCAGCACAGCACTCTCCCTACCAAAAATTTAAACTTACAGTCAGATAAACACATTTACAACCACATGGATTGAGAGGAGGGAGGGAGAGATGCTAAATGCTTCCAGTGCAAAGGGTCCTCATTCATGAAAACATCCCATTTCAGAAGAGCTACCACTCAGTGTTACAAACTACTTAAAAGAAAGGTTAGTATCCATATCCAATAGCTGACTTGATAAACTGGCCTTTGCAGGAACTCAGTGTTTGAAAATTAATATTCACAGGAAAAATAACGTTACCATCAAATCTGAAGATTTCATAAACTGCCGAAACAATGAGCTCGGGTTAAACTATCAGAAATGAGCCCCATAGGCAAGATGGGGTCCCGCCTCTGCCATCCTGATGCTCCCCCCGTCCCTCTTCCTCTCCACCCACCCTGAGCTGCAGGCCGGGGAATCCCGGCCCTCTCTTCTCCTTCCCGTTTCTGGGGAAGCAGGCTGACTTTACCCAGCGCCATCATCTGCAGAGGCAAAGCCGTGGCAAGGGCACTGCGTGCTCCACAGGGTGGGGCGGGCCCCCAGGTCCTCTCCCACTGCCGGGAGCAGCACACACCACCCCGGGGGCATGGGACAGAGACACCAGGCCCACTCACACCTGCCTGTGGGAGCTATTTCCTACAGGCAGAAGGTTCCTTTTTTCAATCAGGGTGGAAAGTCCATGTTCAAAATTCATTTTGCCTCTTAACTGCAGTCATTGCTCTGTTACTTCCAGCATGCAGTCAGGCAATTTCATTCTTGCTCCTTTGAAATCATCTCGGAGGAGCCTTTTCTCCACACTAATCAGGGCCCATGTGGCCGCGGGCCTGGCTCCACTCACGCAGCCACTCACGTGTCTGAACAGAAGCGCGCTTCTGCCAACGCCTCCTGCCTCAGCCGCAGCCCCGTGGAGGGACACAACCGTCCTGCTTCCTCCTTGGTCGCCTCTGCTACACGTGCAGAGAGCTCTTTGTCTCTCAGGCTACTCATCGTTTCGTTGGAGTTATCCCATCATTCAGCCGAATGATTCGACCCAACAAGCGTTTAATCAAAAATCATTGATTATTCCTTTTCCACAGCAGTTTTTTAGGTACAAACGGTCTCAAATCTCCAATCAGGTTTTTACAATTTCTTTGTTCTTTGAATTGTGTCCCCTAAGATGAGCTGTTCTGTCGGTTCATCTCAGCCTCCGTCCTACACTGCTCACTTCCTCCCCACCAGGGACCCGGGTCCAGTGTGGATGGCCCGTGGAGGTGCTGCCCTCCTTTCCTCTGCTTTGCTTCCCCAGACAGGCCCCCTCCTACAACAGGGGCTGGCAGTGCACACGTGTCAGGAGGTGAGGTGGGTGGAGGTGCTGGGACAGAGACCAGGTGGGGTCCCAGCAAGCACCAGGCCAGAGCAGGCAGGGTGAGCGCTGCCCCGCAGGGTGCACACTCTCCAGCAAGCGCTGTCCTCCAGGCCTGTTCTCCTGGCATGGCCAGCGGGCAGTCAGTCCAGCTACCTTGAGCCCTGCTTCTCTTCTGCGAGTGTCCACGCTGAGCCACAGACAGAACAGTTGTCTATTTCCTTCGAGAGCACCCTGGAGGCGGGAGGGGCAGCCAGGGCCCACTGTCCAGACCACCTCTACAGAACACGAGCCCACTCCTCAGACGTGAGGTTGGCAGCCCCTGCAGGTCTGGGGGAAGGACAGCTGCCCCACACAACGCTCGGAGCTGTCCTCGAGCAGCAGCTGCCAGCTATACACTGCCCGCTCTGCCCCTGCTCCGAGCCAGGAGAGCCTGCTCCTGCCGCCCTGGCCTCATACTGGGCATGGTCTGCAGACTCAGTGCTGCTCCAGGGACCACGGGGGCCTGCTGGTTAGCAGGCCAGCTCCCACGGAGCTTATAGACGCCCACTCAGCACAGTTCAGGCAGCACTGAGTAGGGACCCAGGGCAAACAGGACAGTGACAGGACAGCAGGGAAAATGGCCTCCCCTCCAGGCGGGAGCTTCTCTGAGACCAAGACACAGACGAGGCAGCCAGGCAGGGCTCCGGGGGAAGGAGGCAAGGACACCCCGAAGCAGGGCCACCTGGCAGCTGGCAGCGGCACGCAGGCTCGAGCGGCAGCTGCCAGAGCGCACTGGGGCGAGAACCGGGTGAAGTGGCCAGAGGCAGGAGGGGGTCAGATCGGGACAAGGGCAACACGGGGATGGGGGCGCCCGGGCACTGTCACTGCAGAGCATGGAAGTGTGAGCTCACGCTTTCATCATCATCACTGAAGCAAGGCTTTTACTGGCATCTGACAAAAACCACCTGGAAAACTCCACTGTAAAATGCGAGTGTTATGGTAAAAGTGCTATTTCCTGGCTTAGTGCTTCCAAGTGCACTTCTTGCTGTCTCGTCACCACGTCAGGCCCAACCATTCTGCGACCCTGTGGACTGTAGCCCACCAGGCTCCTCTATCCATGGATTCTCCTATGTATTTCTTAACAAAAAGAAAATGCTAACCACAAGCACAACTTTCTAATCAAGGAACACACGTGGAAACAGCTTTTTCAGAGCGGAATTTGAAGCTACTAAATCTACTGGCTCAGACAGACGCGGCACGTGATGACAGTCTCCAATTTAACCTTTCTCCCCATCCCCCCAGAAGACCAGACTCAGGGCTAACAGGAAAATGACAAATTTCACACGCTACCATCCAAAAGCTTCCCACGAGATTAAAGAGCCACACCCTAATGATTATTCCACTGCAATGGTTTTAAATCATCACAGAAATCTACCTATCAAACAATACAAAAAATAAATCACATATTTGACAGACTCCAGAGGGCCAGAACAGAATTGTAATCTTTATAGAAAGTGACTGTTTACAGAGATGACATCCGAGAGAGGCATTCTGTAACAGCACACTGGGGGACTTCTAAGAGCAGACTACACCTTCACGCAGCGCTACTTCCTCACACAGGCCGTGGGGAGCCACGGCTGAACAAGATCGGCGCCCACAGCTGGGGGCTGGCAGAGGGGCGCCCAGGGCGCCCTGGCCCACATTCTGCCTTGCTTCCTCTTGGGGGTCATGGCTCAGCTTCACTGAAATTTTATAAAATCAGATTCTAATGTCATATAACCTAAATACTTACATTATCATCTCCCTTCGCATTTCAGAGCCCAGTAAAGTATTTGTGTCGTCTGTAGACGCGTATGAAATGAAAACCTGGTATACAAACCACAAAGTCTGTTCACTTCTTGAGATCAATGAGTAAGTTCTAATTTGCTCCTTTTATTAACAAAGGTGACTTAATAAAAAGTTTTAATTGAAATTAAAAAGTACACAGTTTAACCATTGGTCACAGCTGTGCTTACAAACAAGCACGCCTCACCTCCCGCAGCTCTTTTTAACACTCAGGACCACGGGTGTCAGCACCTGTAGAGACAGCAGCACGGGGGGCAGATACACATCAGACTTCCCCAAACCCCATCCCCGGCTCGACCCTGAAGGTCCCCAGTGAAACTGAGCAGTGTGCATAACTGGTCATCTGGGTCTGGTCTTAGCCCATGACCACTGTTTCAGTCCAACGTGGATTTAAATATAACCAGCTTACAGACCTGAAATGAAAGTACTGCTTCATGGTTTCAGATGCATTTTGTATTTAATGTTTCAAAGCACCTTTACAAATAATAAATTGTAACTGCAATGGGGAGAACCTGTGAATAAATCTGCTTACGTGGAACCAGGGCAGTGACCTCAAACGCATCAGGGACAAGTCCACAAATTGATGCCACAAATCAGCAATCACAAGTACCTCCAGATTTCAATCTCTAAAAGGAGCAAAACTAAGGACACACACGAGGATTTTAATATAACCTTAATGGTCTAACAAACCTCCCAAACGGAAGGAAATGCAAAGCCAAGTCAATCTATCAAGTGTAACTTACAGTGACGGGCTCCAGGCTTGCAGATCTTCCGGGCCACAGGCCAGCTCCCTGCGGAACCACCCACCACCGCACCCTCTGACTGCAGACACCCCTCATGCTGCCACCACGCCTGAGCCCCAGTGCCAGCCCGCAGGCAGCACGCGGAGCCGTGAACCTCCAGCTTTACTGACGCCTTCATGATGCGTTTAATACTGGCACTGTACCGGCTCCCTCCTTGTGGTGAATTTGAGCCTAATCAACTTTCACAGAAAAACATGTACCTAAGCCAAATTAGGAATATTAAATCTTCCACACATGGGCTCAAATAGGAATTATTTTGTTTAGTATAATGAAAGGTTAATTTTTTAAAATATCTGTGATCTTTTGAAACACAAGGCACCAACAGGGAGCAGACATTCCAGCAAAGAATGATTGTCTGGGGGAAAAAGGAACTGATCAGAGAGTCCCATCCTTTGCTGCCCAGCGCGCGTGCCTCTCACGGCCTAGGCGACATCTTCCAGGTAATCGGCGACGTCGCTGAGCTGGGACACGGTCAGGTCCTGAGTCAGGTCCCCAAGCTGGTCGTTCAGAAGAAAGAAAAGAATCAGTGTCAGCAAGAAAACAGTCACCAATGATTCTCACCACACTGCTGTAACTTAAAATACCGCCTTATACTCTGCACACTGACTGACAGTGAAAAGTCCTTGTCCTGGCGTGGAGACACATACGTTACCACACGCAAAATACAGGCCAGCGGGAGTCTGCTTTCATACGTTACCACACGCAAAATACAGGCCAGCGGGAGTCTGCTTTCATACACTACCACACATAAAATACAGGCCAGCGGGAGTCTGCTTTGGGGCCAGGGAGCACAGCTCAGGCTCCGTGATGGCCCACAGGTGGGAGCGGGTGGGAGGTGGGAGGGAGGGGACGTCTTTACACCTGTGGCTGATTCACACAATGCACAGCAGAAATCAACACTGTAAAGCAATTATCCTCCAAGTATAGATTTTTTTTTATAAAGTCCTCTTCCTCACTTTCTTCTTCCCATTTGGACACTGGCGACGATAACAGAAACTGAGCAGCCAGGTGAACTCGACATTAACAAGAAGACTGACTGCTACAATCACCCGTTTGTAGTTCTTTCAGTAACTTTAAAGCAGTATTTTCAGGACTAATTAGGATGACTCCAGTGTTCTTGCCTGGAGAATCCCAGGGACGGGGGAGTCTGGTGGGCTGCCGTCTATGGGGTCGCACAAAGTCAGACACGACTGAAGCGACTTAGCAGCAGCAGCAGCAAGGTGAAATGGTAAGAGAAAACAAACTATTACAACCTTGTTAGTACATGGTATCAGGAACCAGAGAAGGCACTTCACATACTATCACTTAACCTTCAGAACAACCCTAGAAGGGAGGCATTAACACCCCGATCTCAGGAATAAAGAAACTGAGGATGAAAGGCTAAAGCTTGCAGAAGCAAACACACATCAAAGAGTAAGAATGTGGCCCAGAGTCAGACACAGTGCTGCCTGTGTCGGAGGCCTTTCCCCTGTGGTAAGTCTGTGACAGGCAGAGTCCTACCTCACTCTGCAAAGCAAGCTTCACCTCCCGCTGCGAGCCACCCTGACCGAGAGGCAGCCTCCCTCGGTCTACCGTGGGCACCGACACCCGACCCTGAGGTGCCACCTGACGTCTCATACCTGACGCACACCTGGGCACTCTGCTCTCTGCCGACAGACAGCTCAGGTGTGGGTCTCCAAAACCGGGTCCTGACTCTGCCCCGAGTGCCTGCTGCTGCGGGCTCATCTCCCAGCTGGCTCAGGGCTCGCCGACACCCTGCAGCCGGTCTCCGCTTCCGCTCCGGCACTCCTGGGGCTCCTCTGCGGCCACCTCCTCCCACAAGGCCTTCTCTGACGAGGACCCCTTGCCTACACTGTCTACACTCTGAGGCAGTGGGCTCGGACTGCAGTCCTGACCTGACCCACTGGAGCGGATGTGCACCCACAGCAGTGGAAGTCCCAGGAATGACACGCAGGCATTTCACAAGCAAAGCAGGCCACAGCTGAGAACACTCACGACAGGGACTGTTCTCAGATCTGGAGCAGGAAACCCCACCATAAACCTTTCCTGATTTTCAACTGCTTTTCTCCCAGCTTCTGAAGCTTCCCAGGGACTCAAGGCAACAGGCACAGACAGCACGCCCCGGGGAAGGAACGGCATCGTACTTTATCACTGGTGGTGTCGTCCATCTCCACAGAGAGGTCCTCCTCAATCTCTTCCCCGATACTCAGCTCACTCTTCTCTGAGCGATGGCTGGTACTAATTTCAGGGGAAAGAGAAACATCAGAACTCTGATTACAAGCATTTAGAAAGAGTAACTACTATTCTTTCATGTTTCAGCTATCTTATTTAAATAAAATACAGTAAAATACTACATGTCATTCATTCCACGTGTCCCATCTCACTTGACCCTAAGCTAACTTAGTAGCGGCAGCAGGGACAGCCCAGTCCATCTAACAGACGAGAAAACTGAGGTTCACAACGGTGACTGTGGCCACAACGGCAAGAAAGAAGAAAACCCAGATTTTTAACATCTCATTTCTCAAAAGACTGTATGTTACAAAGTAAACATGAATCCTAAATTGGAAGAAAAACTATCAATTGCATAAAATCCTCACACTGATTTAAAATTTCTAATCATATCTACAACAAATATTACTTCCCAATTATTAGCCAAGTCATAATTATATTTTCTTTGCATTTATAAAAAAGTTATTTGAAACAAAATATCAAGAAATGTTATCTGAATCAGAAAAACAGTTTGAGAGGGCAATTTATTTACACCAACGGTAGACAATTCCCAGCAGTGAGATCGGAAAGGGGATCAAAGCACTGGCCATCTCGACCACACTGCTTCTGTGGCCTCTGAGTCACCCCTTCAGCGCTGGTTCCTCTTCTGGTTCTCATTAAGCTCCCTGAACATGATGAAGATGTTCTTACTCTAATGTGACATCAAAAGCATGCGTCAAAGTCTAGGGACAGTTCTGGATTAACTCTCTCTAACTCACATTCAGTCAACACAAAAAAGAGCAGACAGACACTAAATAACACAAATGTGATTCTGTCATGCTGTCCTGTTCGGAGATTGTTGACAATTTATATATTTCTTGTCCAACCATTTTTCTTACCTATTAAAATCATCAACATAGTCATCTTCTTCTCCAGTCCCTGATAAGTTTAAGAAAACACACATATATATTTATAATAAAGACACCTCATAATATCTACAATTAGACGTACACGTTTCCTTCAAAAACTACCCCAAGGCAGACAGAGAGAAGAGTGAAAGCCCAGCTAACACAGTGGGAACAGCCGGGCTGCACTCGGATTTGGGGAAACCAACCACCCCCTCACTCGCCTCCAGCTTCTGCAGCCGATTCTGGGACAAAACAGCCACCACATAATGTGTCGGGGCCGGCCATCAGCTGCTGACCCCCTGGTTCTATGGCAGCTGACCCCCAGGCCAAATCTGCTTACAGCCTGTTCTGTGCAGCCTGTGAGCTGAGAGTGACTTTTACAGTTTTCAGTGACTGTAAAAACCCCAACACTCGACACAGACTACACATGGCCCACAAGGCCTAAAGTACCCACTCTGTCCCTCTGCAGTTTGCTGACTTGTGCTTTAAACATGCAAAGTGCCCGTCTGTGAACACGAGCACCTTTGTCTAATATAAGGAGCTCCGGACAGGCTGACTGACCCTTCACTGAAGATTTTACTCTAAACAGCAGTCACCTGAGAGTAACCAATACTGAAACTGGAAATTCAGTTACCTAATCCAAGGGATCCAACTCTATCGTTGACCAATTTAAGATCTTTTAGAACTGTGTTTCCCCGTTTACCTGTGAACCGGAAAAAACGTTCACATTAAATCGTCTGTTAGAATACAACAGTCTCTAAACCATGTCAACTTTTTTTTTTCAGGGTCTGTTGACACCTGATAACTGAACACTAACGAATTACGAACTGTGACTAATTATACTGCATTATTCATTATACAATACAATATGCTTACATTATGTATCACACACCCCTTTTAACTACACACTACTGTAATATACAGACTTTTTGTTGCCATACTATATTCTTTATTGGAACTTGGCAATCGAAACCATTTTTACCCAACCATAAGAAGCCCTACCGGGTATGAATTCACAGACCACAACTATTCTCATCAGTTTTATTTTTCTGTTAAACTTCTGCCTTTCACCTCAATTTAATGGCTATTTCGCTTACTAAGCTCATCTCCTTGCCAGTTCTGTTCTTCAGCCCTCGTTCTGAATGCCCACTCAATCACTACTCCCAAATCAGTGTCAAGAGCAGCACGATCATGGCATCCTGGACTCCTTCCCTGGGGGTGACAGGGCCACAGGAAAGGAGAAAAGGAGAGGAACTGACGTGGCAGTCCGACAGACACGTGGTGAGTTTACTAGATGCTGAGAGAAGCCACAGACCGCCTCCTGTGCGTGCCCTGGGGAATCCATCGTGAGACGTGGAGCCACATCTCGCGAAAGCTCAGCGGCTCTACGAGCATGCTCGGTCGCGTCTCACTCTGTGCGACCCAGTGGACTGTAGCCTGCGAGGCCCCTCAGTCCAGGGGATTCCCCAGGCATGAACGCTGGAGTGGGTTGTCATTTCCTTCTCCAGGGGATCTTCCTGATCCAGGGATCGAACCTGCATCTCTTACGTCACCTGCACTGGCAGGCACGTTCTTTACCTCTAGCGCCATCTGGGGAGCTTAGTAGCACTACAAGATTATGCAAAATCCCAGAGCAATCTCCTAATGAAGATCTACTCAGAGGCACGTTTACGCTCTAAACACTGGCAGTTAAACCCGGTATCTACTCTGATACAGTACACAAGCCCATCTGCACGCTTACTGCACGCTTACGGCTGTGCCTTTAAACCCTGGGTCTCGTCACCATCTGTGTGCAGCAAGGCCTCTCCGTGTCGAGCTAACAGTCCCCATCTTGGCTGCATGCAAAAACATACAGCTGATCCAGATCTCCAAAGCCAGAGGAGCATTCTAACATTCTTATAATGATTATTGTGGTATGTACAGAATCTCTAATGCAAACTTTAAACAATTAACTGTATTTGAATCCTACATAAGTCATTTCAAATGTCCAGCAAAAGAGAGATGGCTTAAAATTATGTCTATTTATTATATAAGACAGCTAAAAACTCAGTTTTCTAAAAGTATTTTCATGGCATATAAAAAGCAGAATATAAAACAGTACAGAAGATACGACCAGACTCAGAAGAAATTTTAAAAGTAACAAAATATTAACAGAAAATATCACTGAGTAGCAAAATTATAGGCTATTCTTATGATTTTACATATATTTTCTGAAAAAATAAACGATCATACACAATTAGAGGAAAAGTATCAGCGGCTTTCGAAGTACATGTCTTCAACCAGCAAATCTAGAACTTTCAGTCACTCACTTTCAGACTCTTTCAATGAAGGGGCTCCAGCAAGGGAGCTGAGTCCACTTTTTAGGGGGGGCGCATCAGAGAGCGATGCATGGCTTCCCGCTTGCTTACTGGGTTCACTTCTCCTGACAGGAAACAAGCACACAGTTAATGGGGCTCTCACACGCTGCCCCTAACACACAAGCAACTTGAATGCGTCTCACAGGCCACACAGGGGCTGGGAACTGAAGAGTATGCACGTCACAGATGGAAGCCAGAGCCTACACCTGCCGGGCAGAGCAGACCGAGAATCGCTGCAAAGTCGCACAGGACATTATACCTGTCTCCAGAATTTTCTCCCCCAAACGAACCTGCCCCTCTCATCAGCTTCACCGTCTGTGCTTTCATTGGGAGCTGCTTCAGGGGCCCAGAGCTGCAGGCAGGGAACAGCCCGGGAGCCGACGAGCACAGCACGACACTCCAGACACGGCCCTGCCAGCCGGGCCACAGATGACCCCGCCAGCTGACCCCTACTCAGAGCCGGGACTGCCCGCCTCCCGCGGACGTCTGACAACACGCCTGGCCCGCCTGCTTGCACTCTGACACTGCGCCCTCTCACCCCTCCAGCACTCCAGGAGTCCCGTCCCTCTCTGACCTCGTTTCCAATTTCCCTCTTTAAGACTTCGTTCTTTTCAGCAACATACAGGCGTGCTGCTGTCTCCCACTGGGACGCTTTTCACCCCGTGTCCCCTGCAGCCGCCAGCATGCCCTCTGCGCACCCCCACAGTCAACTAAGCAGGAAACCACTCGCCCCCACAGCCCTCCACCCTCGGGCTCTCGAGCCCAGCCTGACCTGCCCCAGCCCGGCCCCCCTCGAGCAGACTGCCTGGGAAGGCCCTGGGCGGCCTGCAGGCGCTGAGCACGGTGTGACGCTCAGCCGCCCACCCTGGCCTTGTCTCCCCGTCCCCCGGGTTCCCTTCCCGCCACAGTGCCCTCCCTCAGGGGCCCTTCAGCTCCCCTGCTGGGCCTTCAGCTCAGAGGGATGAGTCTTTCCTGTCTCCTCTAGCCCAGACCTCTGCCTTCACACCCACGCTCACACCCGAAAACACACTTCTTCGCATCGGCAACCTTCTTAAATAGCGGGCGGCAAGTGCGGTCCACACGGCCACAGCCCCCTGCGCAGCCAGCCTTGCTCTCTCCACCCTTCACCTCCGTGACAGCAATGCCAGCCTTCCAGTCCCTCAGCCCAGAAACCCTGGAGGTGGCCTGACACTGCTCTGTGTCCTGCACACTTGCCAGCAAACCCCTCTGGATCCACATTCAGAGAACATCCCTAACCAACTATCCTCAGCACTTCCACCTGGCTCACCCCACAGCTTCCGTCTGCAGACCCAGCAGCCAGATCCCGCCACAGCGCAGGTCTGTCCTGATCACCGCTGCTCAGAACCCAGGCTTCCAGGACCCTCACAGCGGGGCCAGGCCTGGCCGTGTCGCTCCCCGGGCCCGAGACCACCTCCAACAGGCGCCTTGGCCCAGGGCCTCAGGCCCGCCACACGCGGCCTGCGCAGCCTCCTCTCCGCGGAGCCCCAGGAGCCCGCCCTGGGGCTGAGGCCTGCTCCAACACCTCGAGACCCAGAGGCCCCCCACACTCGCACTCCTGCCCTCACGGCTCAGTTCCCTAACGCGGCTGTGCCCCGACACGGCGCCTGCCATCCGAGTGTGAGTTCCCAGAGGCAGAGCCTGGCCTGCCTCATCACTGCTGTGCCCAGCACACGCCCAGCACACACCACACACTTACCTGCTGAAATCATTAATGTCCAGGTCTTTCAAAACCTGGACTCTTTAAGCCCTAAAAGGCTTTAAGGACACAAAATCAGATTTATGAATTCAATAATTACAGACCATTGGTAGCTCATTTTCTTAAACACAAAATAAAACATGTAGAAACTCCATTTCTAAGCCTCGGGTCTGATAGCATAAAAGCACAGGTTACTCACCAACCGTACGCTGCTTCTGGTTTAGGAAGGGGGTCATCAAAGAAAGAATCCCCTTCCAGGTCATCTTCATCTGGACCGGGACCTGCTTTGGCATTGACATCGAGACTGTTGTTGTTTAACAAGGACCCGATTTTAGTTTCATGGGCCAGTA
Organism: Connochaetes taurinus; assembly: GCA_006408615.1. Classification (NCBI taxonomy): domain Eukaryota; kingdom Metazoa; phylum Chordata; class Mammalia; order Artiodactyla; family Bovidae; genus Connochaetes; species Connochaetes taurinus. Next base: position 548,954 of record SJXO01000527.1, read on the forward strand.
AGTGAAGACTGCTTCTGCTCTTTGGTTCTGACGATGAGATACTGGTGTCACTGTGACTAGCATCACTGCTGGCCTTCTAGAAGACGGAGGAAAAGACAAAAGTTCTTGGTGACATGAAAGTTAGTTTATAACTAACTTCTGAAGGGGAAAAATGTCAAACGTGTTTATACCATTCCTTTCCTCCCTCTCTCCGTGGAAATACCTTTACCTAGCCCATTCGTAAACAAACTCTCCCATCTCCTCCCACATATGCACCACTGCTTCATAAGTTACCTTAGAATGTTTTCAAATGGCAAATGGAGAGCATAATAAGGAGGCAAGGAGGAGCACCATCATCAGCACATCACAGAAATGAATCCAGGAGAAAAACAGAGTGCACGTCAGGAAAACGCACAATTTTCTACCCAATGCCAAATACCAAGGGCATCAAGGTCAAAGTTTTGCGAGTGAAATCACCGCTCTTACTTCAGACTTTCAGTGACTGCCTAATCCACACCTTCCTCGTACATTCATGGACGCGTGTTTCTATGTGAAAGTTAAAGTGTTAGTCGCTCAGCCATGTCTGACTCTGCGACCCCATGGACTGTAGCTCACCAGGCTCGTGTGTCCATGGAATTATCCAGGCAGGAATACTGGAGTGGATAGCCATTCCATTCTCCAGGGGATCTTCCCCACTCAGAGATCGAACTCGAGTCTCCCACATTGCAGGCAGATTCTTTACCATCATCAGCCACAAGGGAAGTCCCGTGTTTCTATATGCCTCAAAGCAACGCACAACTCTGTCAAGCATTCATCCTTACTCTTGTCCTACTGACCTGGTGATGTTAGCAGAAAATGTGTTTCTTGTTTTCACTCAGCCCTATCCTTCACAGCCAAATTTTATTCTACCCTTGGTCAGATTTCTTTTTGTCTTTAGACACGTCTATGTCAACAACAATAAAAATAATAAAGAAACCAAGAACCAGGATAGCAATAATAAAAGGAGCTATCATTTATGGAAAGCCTTCCAATGTCTCCCATGGTTGCCTGATTTTAAGCCTCAAAGTAACTCTCTGCTATGTGGGCAGCTTCTGTCTCCCTGCCAACAAGGAAAAGCAGATGCAGAGGCATCTCGGTCGCGTGCCCCGGCCTCCGGGGGGCTAAGGGGCCTGCTATCAGAGTCTGATTCCAGAGGCTATGCAAAAGGCCTACACTCTGTTCAGCTGAGTCACGGGAAACTGCAGTTCGTATGGGTCGGATTTAGCCCTCCCACTGCAGAGGGCAGCACTGAGTAAGCTGCCAGGTGTGTGAGCAGAGCGCTCTCCTAAAATGCAGAATATGCAACGCAGCCTGTACTCTGCGTGTGCTTACTCGTGCCCAACTCTTTGCAATCCCACGGATCCCATGTAGCCTGCCAGGCTCCTCTGTCCATGGAATTCTCCAGGCAGGAATCTGGAGTGGGCCGCCATTCCCTTCTCCAGGGGATCTTCCTGACCCAGGGACTGAACCCGGGTCTCCTGCATTGCAGGCAGATTCTTTACCATCTGAGCCACCAGGGAAGGCCCTGTACTCTACTACTAACTATGTAATTTTAAGAAATTTAATGTTCTCACGCATGAGAACTGAACCAGAGTAGTCTTTTCCAAGTCAAGTTACCACGAGGAGTGAAGAAAAAAGGGATAAGCAGTTGGGGAGAACTTGCTGAACACTGAAGCAGGGCAGTGACAGACTGTGTTATAACTGATCCAGCAGGACGTCATGAGACCCAGGATGACTGCACTTTTAACACGGGTGTGGCAGGGGACTGACATTTTCACACTAGCTAGAAGCCACGATTAGGCTACAGCAGGTAAGACACACGCTAGGCATTCCGTATGTTATTAACGTAGAGAAATAAGTGGGTGTAAAAAGAGATGTCTGGAGAGATAAACACTAAGTTATCTCCCTTTCAGACAACATAGGATATTTTCAAAGAAACACACAATTTTTCAAATTTCCTCACAACCTTCTTGAAGTTTTCCTGTTATTATTAGTTAGAGACACACCAACCACTTATTTATTTCTTAATAAGATTCATGCCCATTATAATTTCTGATTTACAAATGTTTTAAAAGATTTTTATCTTTTCAAAGGAATATACATTAGGAAATAAATACCCTGAATTTATTCTGCTATTTAAACACATTTATGACTATAGATACTGAGACAATATCTCCTTCAAAACACCCCTGAGAAAACTCAAAAGGATGCCTGACCTGAAACAGACAAACACAGATGTAAAGCACATTACCAAAAACAATCGTCATCTCAAAGCCTCTCTTCCTGTGAATTCACATCATCAACATAACTTAAGTTCATATAATGAATTATCTGAACTGAGTAACTAATATGTCCATGCTTATTTCTGACAAGTTTTAGCAACATTCTTGCTATGAAACAAAAGACTAGTTTTAGGAAGACAACTTTCATGGCATAGCACATTATGATGTTCAACATAATACATACATACTTCTAAAAATAACTAATAAATTATAGTTCTATTTATCTATGGAGTAAAAAATTAAACTTTAAAAACACTGAAACTTCATTGGAATTGTTCCCAAAATCAATTTCTAAATCACACAGCAATGTGTCTTTACTTTATAACTGGTTCGTTTTTTGTTTTTTTTTACCAAAAAGACCATTCTCTAACTGGGTTACTAATGAATTCACTAAACTTGATTCCACGTATTTTTTACTATTAAACAAAAAAAGAAATTCACATTAACAGAAGAAACATTAATCAAAACATACTGCAGATTAAAACAAAAGTGCTGCAGAAGTGTGACCAGAAAAAATCCTCTGACGATGGTTTAGAATTCATACCAGGCTGCCCTGAAGGCCCTGGAGATTATTATGAGTTAAACTGTGTTCCCACAAAAAGTTCAGTTCAGTTCAATCGCTCAGTCATGTCTGACTCTTTGCGACCCTGTGGACTGTAGCACGCTAGGCCTCCCTGTCCATCACCAATTCCCGGAGTTCACCGAAACCGATGTCCATTGAGTCGGTGATGCCATCCATCTCATCCTCTGTCGTCCCCTTCTCCTCCTGCTTTCAATCTTTCCCAGCATCAGGGTCTTTTCCAATGAGTCAGCTCTTCGCATCAGGTGGCCAAAGTATTAGAGCTTCAGCTTCAGCATCAGCCGTTTCAATGAATACTCAGGACTGATTTCCTTTGGGATGGACTAGTTGGATCTCCTTGCAGTCCAAGAGACTCTTAAGAGTCTCTTCAACACCACAGTTCAAAAGCATCAATTCTTCTGTGCTCAGCTTTTATAGTCCAACTCTCACATCCATACATGACTACTGGAAAAACCATAGCCTTGACTAGATGGACCTTTGTTGGCAAAGTAATGTCTCTGCTTTTGAATATGCTATCTAAGTTGGTCATAACTTTCCTTCCAAGGAGTAAGTATCTTTTAATTTCATGGCTGCAATCACCATCTACAGTGATTTGGGGGGCCCCAAAAAATAGTCAGCCACTGTTTCCACTGTTTCCCCATCTATTTACCATGAAGTGATGGGACCAGATGCCATGATCTTCGTTTTCTGAATGTTGAGCTTTAAGCCGACTTTTTCACTCTCCTCTTTCACTTTCCTCAAGAGACTCTTTAGTTGTTCTTCACTTTCTGCCATAAGGGTAGTGTCATCTGCATATCTGAAGTTACTGATATTTCTCCCAGCAATCTTGATTCCAGCTTGTACTCCTTCCAGCCCAGCATTTCTCATGATGTACTCTGTATATAAGTTAAATAAGCAGGAAACACTAGCCTTGTTCGTAGCGATGCTTCCTGAGGCCCACCTGACTCCACATTCTACACTAGCCTTGTTCGTAGTGATGCTTCCTGAGGCCCACCTGACTTCACATTCTACACTAGCCTTGTTCATAGTGGTGCTTCCTGAGGCCCACCTGACTCCACATTCTACACTAGCCTTGTTCGTAGTGACACTTCCTAAGGCCCACCTGGCTTCACATTCCAGGACGTCTGGCTCTAGGTGAGTGATCACACCGTGATTATCTGGGTAGTGAAGATCTTTTTTGTACAGTTCTTCTGTGTATTCTTGCCACCTCTTTTTCATATCTTCTGCTTCTGTTAGGTCCATACCATTTCTGTCCTTTATTGAGCCCATCTTTGCATGAAATGTCCCTTGGTATCTCTAATTTTCTTGAAGAGATCTCTAGTCTTTCTCATTCTATTGTTTTCCTGTATTTCTCTACACTGATAGCTAAGGAAAGCTTTCTTATCTCTCCTTGCTATTGTTTGGATTCAAATAGGTATATCTTTCCTTTTCTCCTTTGCTTTTCGTTTCTCTTCTTTTCACAGCTATTTGTAAGGCCTCCTCAGATAGCCATTTTGCTTTTTTGCATTTCTTTTCCATGGGGATGGTCTTGATCCCTGTCTCCTGTACAATGTCATGAACCTCCATCCATAGTTCATCAGGCACTCTATCAGATCTAGTCCCTTAAATCTATTTCTCACTTCCACTGTATAATCATAAGGGATTTGATTTAGGTCATACCTGAATGGTCTAGTGGTTTTCCCTACTTTCTTCAATTTCAGTCTGAAATGGCAATAAGGATCTGAGCCACAGTCAGCTCCCGGTCCTGATTTTGCTGATTGTATAGAGCTTCTCCATCTCTGGCTGCAAAGAATATAATCAATCTGATTTCAGTGTCAGCCATCTGGTGATGTCCATGTGAGGGTCTTCTCTTGTGTTGTTCGAAGAGGGTGTTTGCTATGACCAGTGCATTCTCTCGGCAAAACTCTTATTAGCCTTTGCCCTGCTTCATTCTGTACTCTAAGGCCAAGTTTGCCTGTTATTCCAGGTGTTTCTTGACTTCCTACTTTTGAATTTAGTCCCCTATAATGAAAAGGACATCTTTTTTGGGTGTTAGTTGTAAAAGGTCTTGTAGGTCTTCACAGAACTGTTCAACTTCAGCTTCTTCAGCGTTACTGGTCAGGGCATAGACTTGGATTACCATGATATTGAATGGTTTGCATTGGAAATGAACAAAAATCATTCTGTCGCTTTTGAGACTGTATCCGAGTACTGCATTTTGGACTCTCTTGTTGACCACGATGGCTATGCCACTTCTTCTAAGGGATTCCTGCCCACAGTAGTAGATATAATAGTCATCTGAGTTAAATTCACCCATTCAGTTTGCTGATTCCTAGAATGTGGACGTTCACTCTCGCCATCTCCAGTTTGACCACTTCCAATTTGCCTTGATTCATGGACCTGACATTCCAGGTTCCTATGCAATACTGCTCTTTACAGCACTGGACCTTGCTTCCATCACCAGTCACATCTACAGCTGGGTGTTGTTTTTGCTTTGGCTCTATCCCTTCATTCCTTCTGGAGTTATTTTTCCACTGATTCTCCACTGACCCCCAAAAAGGGACATTGTAAGCCTAATGCACAGGACTCAAGAATGTGCCTTCCTTTACAAACAGGGTCACTACAGATGTAACCAGCTATGAGGAGGTCATGGAGGAGGAGGATAGGCCTCTAACACAATACCCTGGTGTCCTGATGAGAGAGGACAGATGAACACAGGGAGTCAGCCCCATGAGCGTGACAGCAGAGACGTGGGTGACGTGTCTGCACGCCAAAGAGCATGGCCAGGAGCCATGAGAAGCTGTGGAGAGGCAGGAAAGGACCCTCCTTCCCACCTCAGAAGGAGGCAATCCTGAGACACCCTGATCTCAGACTCCAGCCTCCAGAGCCGGGGACAATACATGTCCACTGTTCTGAGCTACCACATTTGGGGGATTTTGTTACAGCAGCCCTGGGAACTAAGAGGTATTTATAATAAACATCTGAAACATAACGAAGTTGTGTCTTTTCTTAACAGAGAGAGGCCTACTGCTCAGCACCGTGGCAGTCACTTGGGTGAATGTCAGGACTAATATACTTTAAGGTAAACTACAGCAAAACTGTAAGAAAACTTTAATGGACGATTCATTTTCTCTAGAACACTTACAATTCAAGACTTTAATCATTTCTACATTAACAGAAAATTAGCATCATAGAGAAGTTTCACAGAGAAATTACTGTTTTCCCAGTAGCTGAAAACTCGATTATCAGACTGTCTTAAAAACCTGGAAGAAAACAAACTTGCTTTTCTACACTAAAGGCTTAACCTGCACTGTTCCTAAGAGAGAAAACTAAAAGCCAGAGGACCACCCCAGCTCTGCAGAAGCACTGCCAAGTGCCTGTCCGGTTCTAAGCCCCCTCTGTCTGCGCCGGGCTCGGCTCCCCTCCCCACTCCCGTGTCTCCTCCCACTCCCACGCCAGCAGGCAGACTCTTCACCACTGAGCCACCTGGGAAGGCACATCAACAGAAGGCTGGGCTTATCCCAGAATTCCGAAAATAAGGAACAAATTAAGAAACGTCATTTATTAAAAACTTGAGGCCAAGAAAGAAAAACTCAACAAAAATTAGTTTTAAAACACCTGAAAACAATTATGAACAGAAAGGATAACCTTTGATGCTCCATTTAATGTGATGATTGAAACTGTTTAATGTTGAAAACAAACCAACCATCTAACATCTTATTCAGTTTTTTCATCTGAATGGTAAAAGCCTTTGTGGAGCCTACCAGGTCTGTTGGGATTTTTTATATTTCTTCCAGACAACTAGCACCATGCTTGGTACAGCAAAACAGTTTACAATTAAACAGATTATTGCAGCTATGCTGCAGATGCTAATACATGTTGAAAATGTCTGAGTAAAGAAACACCTTCCCATCCAGTATTTTTGCACCTTGTATTCCTCCACTATCCATCCTTTGCTGTCTTACAACAATAACAAAACCAGGAACGGAACTTTTATTTCTACCAAATTAGTCCAAAACCTTAGATTTTGCTATGTATATTAACAGGTTTACAACAGTAGTAAGTACAAAGTAGTTATCCATATAACTGATTTTTTAAAGTTTGTTTCTGATATGAATATAGCTTCTCTGAAAATAGCCAAGTTTCTGAAGGAGCACTTAACACTTATGCCTTACCGCAGGCAAAGCAAACAGTTAGGCAGGGCAGCTATCCCCGCTGGGCACCCGGGGCTTGGGCTCTTCATGGCCGGGGTGGCACTCCCAGATGAAGGTTCCACCACCTACGGTGGTGAAGGGCTCCCCCTGGAGCCCAGCCATGGGCCACCCCAGACCAGAGGCAGCTCGCTATCTGGGTTGTTAGGATGTGGAGAGTGTCGGGCTACTTCAGGGTACTGGGCACCTGCTGCGTGCACAGAGCGGAGCAGAAAGGTGGGGGCGGGAGAGGAACAGGCTCGTCTCTCAGGCTGGAAGCAGGCAACACGGGGACAGCACAGGCTCCTCATAAAAGCGACTCAGAGACGCGAGCAGGAGGGAGAGGGGAAAGCCGTTTCCAAGTGACTGAGCAAGTGCTCTGGGCTCAGGAGTACAATCACGAAACAAGAGGGGTGAACTTGCAGCCTGCAACTCCAGCATCCGGGCAGACAGACTCTCCAGTCACCCCTCAGAGCACGCACGGCCCTGCCCGGAGCAGAGGGAGCGGGACGTCTGGGCCCCGAGGCCGCGACCGGCACACAACGTGAACTGCATCTCCCAGGGGCTCTGGTTCTACACGTCAACTTCTTTCAAATGTTCTAGCTTCTTTAAAACTCATGACACCAACAAGAGTCTAAAATGCAATACTACAAAATATACTTTTTAAAAAGGGCAAGAAGTTGATGTAAGACATCTATAAAAAAATTCCAATTTATCCTTTCAATTATTTTCCTTAAGGTCTGTCTCACGTCTGCCATGTGACCCTGAGCTGCTTCAGGGAGGGTCTGTGTTAAACCTGTCTTGCTCTCAGCACTTAACACTGAAGACTTTCACTATGTAAATATTCAAACATACTCTAGTACATTTTAAAACACCTTCTCGGGTAGTGGTGCATAAAGAACAGTGTGAACAAACGTAACAGGAACTTACCATGGAAACCACTAGAACTAAAGCCAGCTAACACAGCACACACAACTTTTCAAAACGCTTAGATTTTGGAAGTCTTGAACTTAGTGAAAAAAATCTGCACATAAACTAAGACTCAATAAGGATTAGCGACTCTCACAGAACTGAACGTTAAATAACTTGATTTTATTCTAAATAAGTGTAAGAACTACATTGGCAATTGATAATTACTCCTGAGAATTCTCATATTTAAATATTTAAGCAGCACATCTACCAACTTATTCAAAGTCTGAGACCTTTTGGGGAGGAAAAAAAGCAGCCAAGGCAGGGACACAGCAGGTCCCCGAGTCCACTGCAGGCTGGTGCTTGGAGAGCCAGGGCTCGGAGAAAGGCTAATGGACGTGCAGGGCTGACAGCTGTTCAACACGAGCAGAGTGTCCTCAAGGACACCAGGGCTGGCCTTTCGGTTACCAACTAGAGCTTATCCAAAAAGAAGTCTGATGCTCTAATTACCTCAGATAAAAATCAGAAGGTTAGAATACACAGGTGACCATCCACTTAAGAGGAAAGTAAATTAAGAGGAAGGTATTTTCAACTTTTTCTGTTGCCAACAAATCAAGGAATTTTCAAGGCCAAACTGAGAGCAGAGTTTTAAAATACAACAATATGATTTTCACTGGGTAAAAACTGAAAGTCAAGCTACTTTTTCTTTTATGTCACCACAACATTGGCATATTCTGCTCATAGATAAAGCAGTATTTCAAAAGGAAATGTAGCCCTAGGCCAAGGGGAACTGGGCACCCGGGGAGGCCCACAGGGGGCTGGCGGTATGCCCGCCCAGCCGCTCTCCTCCTCGCCCTCCCGCGTGTTACCTTGGCACCAGACTGCTGCCCGCTTGTCTTCTTCTTACCTTGTCCTTTATACCTTGGTATCTGAGCATGAGAATAAAATGACATTTTACCACAAAATAGAAATCTTTAAAAGTAAACTAATTCATACCAAACTAAAAAAGATTCCTATAAGAAAATGTCTTAAAAACGGAAAATCTAGTTAATATTTTCTTTAAACACTTTTTTAGCCTTTTCTTGACGCTCTTCCTAAACTCACGCTACAGTTCATGTCTAGCAGTCACGGGGTCACACACGGGGCCCACAACCTCACCCCACCCGGCTCCCCATGTGAGACTCACTCCTTCCCACTCTGGCCAAAGGCACCCCAAGAAAGCCAGCCTTCCATCCTTGCAGCTTCCTTTAGGAACCACCTTTCTCGGGGTGAAGCAGGGCGAGCTCGTCTGGGCCGGGCCGGCCCTGGGCCTGGCCACAGCTTCCCAGGACTCCTAGAGCTCTCCAGGCTGATGAGATGCCCTTCTGAGAGCCCCAGACACAGAGACCTGAGAGAGAAGGAAGCTGGCCAGAAAGGGCTGGGCCAAGTACTGGGATCCTGAATCAAGACCCTGTAGGACTCGAGAGGAACCGCATTTTAACTGCCAGCAGAATGCCTTGTCTCCAAACAGCCCCAAGCAGCCCCACTAGAGATGAGCTATGGTGTCCAAAGTACCCACTGCCCCCACAGGCCTAGGTGCTGACGGAGAGCCCAGGCAAAGCTGAAGACTGTCAGAGGGTGGATGGGGACCACCTGGAAACAATCAAGGGTCTCCAGGTTCACCTTAAAAACTACCATCACTTCTGTACTTACAGCAACATTTCCTGCCTTACAAGCTAAGAGTCTCATGATCATTCTCAGGATCGAGCTGAGAACATTTTTATGTAAAGAGAACAGAAATACGTAACAGACATTAATATTTCATCCTGAAGACATACGATATGTGGAAAGTCCGTATTGCTAACACACTTTAAGAAAAAATATCTAAGAAGAGAACTTCAAATAATTCAGTGCTACAGGTACTACTAGGTATTTAGGAATACGCATTAACTTAAATACCACACAAAAAAGCAAAGCTTTCTTCTCCCGTGGCTCTCTGTGTGGCACTTCATCTGAAGAGAGCATCAGACTGACTCACAACCTCACGCTCCCTGCACAGAAGTTCCAGCCTGATGAGCATCGTGGGAGAATCCTTCCTAGACCAACACCTGCCCCACCCCCCCAACCAGGAAAGGCTAACTGGCCCCCAGGAAGCAGGACAGCTACCAACAGCATGACGGCCTCATTCCTGGTTAGGGTAATGCACAATATTCCTCTGACTCCCAAATTTAAAAAATAAAAAGGAGCCACAAAATCAAAGAACCAGCAACAAACAACAACTGGAACCACTCCCAGGCGTCTGGAAAAGAAAGGGGCCTAGCAGTGTAACTGCTGCTCTCTACACTTCACCTGATTCAGAAAGACACGGCTGGCACCATGAACAACACAGCACCGGAGCCGTCGGGGGGGTCGTGCTCCACTGGAGGTGCTCACACGGCACTGGCAGACCCACGCCCTGTGGGCGGCACCCGCGGGCTCGCCCACCGCGTGGAGCGCCACCCGGCACAGGGGAGGACGCCCCTCCCGACCGGCACCCTTCCATCCTCCCCACTAGGACGGGCAGCCCTGATTCTAAACTCCAGCAGGGGTCCCGCTCCGTTTCTTCTTCATTATCCAAATCCCTGAAGTCAGAAGGCCTTAACTTGAACTCACACATACACACACACACCTCACAGACATGTGCACGCACAGACACACACAACTCACACGCATGCACACAGACACCCCCCTCATGTGCATGCACACACACACTTCATACACATGCACGCATGCACACAACTCATACATATACACGTGTGCAGACACACACGCAGACACATGCACACACACACGACACACGCACATGCACGTGTAGACAACACACTACTCACACACGTACACACAGGCACACCCCTCATACATACAACGTGCAGAGACACACACACACATGCAGAGACACACAACTCATACACATACCATGCACACCCACACAAAGATAACCAGAGTACATCAACGTTCTTATAAATTCTCAAAAGAGCTCATTAGTATAAAAAATCACCACAATGTACAATTCCAGACCTGAGCACCTGTCTACAGTATTTAGCACAACAATTTCAGATTCTGGAATTTAATATTCTGAAATTATAGGAATTTAAAAGTGAAAAAGAAGTAAGCTTCTTTTGTCAATTGGACAAAATGTTCCAAGTATGAAATGAACCCAAATCTACTATAAGTCTGTTATTTAACAGCACATTTCTTTCTATGGTACAATATTCAAAACACTATCAACAAAGCAAAAGAATTTAAAAAATTTTTTGATTAGAAAAAGTAAATTTAGTATTTTTAAAATGCATAGTACTAAGATACAAATCTCATGTGGCTCAGCATATAAATCACTGATGAAACAATTTAAGAACATATTTACATGACATTTTAAAAAACCTACTGACTTGTATAATGGTCCCAAAGGAGCTTATTAAAATTTCAGAAGATTCTCATAAAGACTTCAACAAAAGATAAAAAGCACTTTCAACAACAATGACCCTCGTACCAAGACTAGAGACAGGAGCCTTGGCCTGCTCACCTTACTGGGGGGAGTGTGTGCGCCTGTTTTTCCTTCTGGTGACTTTGGTGGAGAATGTACATCAGACAGGTCCAGAGCACCCTGAAATGTTACATGGTTGAAAATTAAGACACGCTTAAAAACAAAGCACAAAATACTAGTTATACCTCAACAAAATTTAAACATTTAAAACCACCACACAATGTTGCCATTTTTATTTCTTCCTATTAATATAAATATCCTTAGATTTTCTCCAAATTTTACCACAACCACAAACAAACAGACTCAGGATTCTAATTACCTGCTGAGTGTTTCCCTCAAGCACCTGGAACAGGCTCCTCAGGCCACATGTATTAATAAATACGCCCCTAGCGTTCTTGCCAAGTGAACCTTCTCACTTTGGTTTCCCTGCTCTCCACAAAAACACTGTGCTCTGATTCTCAAAGATCATCTCTTTCTGTCTTCCCTCCCTGGACTTCTTTACTTCATTTGGTCTCAAAAAAAAAAAAAAAAACTCATAAAAACAAGTAACTATTTCAAAACTGCAGGATGAGGCACTAAATTACAGGGGCTACCAGGAGTGAGAGGGGAAGGAGAGAGACAAGGCGGACGGCAACACTGCAGAGCTGGGCGGGGGAGAGGGTCACCACTGCAGGTGGAACAGGGAAGAGGAAAAGGGCAAGGCAAGGAAGGTAAGGCCACTCTGGGGTGCGCTCTGTCTGAAGCTTCCAGATTCAAAACCAGGCATGGGGCTAGAAAGCCACGGGGACCCCATCCTGCAGGAGCTTATAGGTGAGGAAGTGAGAGCTGCTCAGGCGTGTCTGACTCTTTGAGACCCCATGGACTGTAGCCCGCCAGGCTCCTCTGTCCAAGGAAGTCTCCAGGCCAGAACACTGGAGTGGGTAGCCTTCTCCAGGGGATCTTCCCAACCCAGGGATCAAACCCAGGTCTCCTGCATTGCAGGCAGATTCTTTACCAGCTGAGCCACCAGGGAAGCCCACAGCTGAGGAACCTGGAGATTATTCGGTGTCATTCCATACTCACTGCAACGTTTGAAGAGGGAAGAAATGGACAAAGGGCTGAATTTTAGGATTAATTCGGCAATCATGAACAGAAAAGGCTGAAAAGGTGTGGACCCAGCAACCTGGTTCTAAGGAAGGTTTAAAAAGCACGTTTTGAGGCTTCCCAGGTGGCGCTAGTGGTAAAGAACCTGCCTGCATTTCAGGAGGGATGAGAGGTGTAGGTTCTGTCCCTGGGTTGGGCAGATCCCCTGGAGGAGGGCAGGGCAGCCCACGCCGGTCCTCTTGCTGGAGAACCCCATGGACAGAGGACCCAGCAGTCTATGGTCCACAGGGTCGCAGAGGCAACTGAAGCAACTTCGCACGCACACACACACAGAATCACGTTTGCTGAAAGCGTCTCTGAGTTCAGTGGGCTAATCCACAGCTAGTTTTCTTCTCCAGCATCAAAAGTCAAAACGAGGTCACTTAAATCTACCATTTTTTATTTCATTATAAAAATCACAGAATGTTTCCCCTCTAAGTGGTAAGGACTAGTAAATGACAAAAGGGCCCAAGCAGACGCCTGTGAGCTCCCTACTTTAAGGATCAATCCACTGTGTGTGTGCGTGCACGTACACACATGACTACTAAAGTAAGACACCCGGGTATGAACGGTGGAAAACCAGCAGAAAGCAGAGATGACATGTCCAGCCTAACGGTTCTGCTTCCTGAGGGAGGAAACGATCACCTTCTGGAGCTGCAGAGACCCCAAGCCGGGTCCACGTGACAGCCTCACCTACGAACCAGGCAAACTGAGTGGGAAGCTTTGGACCCATCTGTGGAGAGTTACAGACTGAAAACGCATTTACTGAGTCTCGATTCCCAATCAAAGCAACCGGACAGGAAAACTCCCACGGAGCCTGTGTTTGAGGCAGACAAGCCTGCCGAGGAGGGCACAGGGAGCTCCCAGGAACCAGCCTTTCCTTCAGGAGCCGCTGCCCAACCCACAGCGCCCAGCAGGGACAGTGACAACGCTTTCTGACAAACGGGGCCGGGGCGAGCCGAGTCACAGAGACAGAACCGACACAAACTGAGGCGGGGCGTGCAGAAGGGGCCGGGCGGCTGGGGGTGGGGGCCACTGCTGGCCCGGTGCAGCTTTCACTGTCAGAAGTAAAGACAACGAAGTCAGTTTTCTTTCACAAAGATTCAAACGTGCCAGTGAGTTAACCAGGTGAAAGGCTGGAAATTCTGGTCTGTGAGAACGATTGGGCTGGGCTTGGGAGTCCTGTGTCCAGTCCTAATAGCAAAGGAAGGAACAGGAACAGTGGTCATGGCCTGCCCAGCATGGGTCCCAGAGTTCCAGGATGCGGCAGCCTCCAGTCCTCGATGTGACCACAAATACACCCGATTCTCTCCACCTCACAGGTGCAGGACCTGAGGCAGGTGGAGGTTAAGTGGCCAAAGAGGGTCACACACAGGGTGGGGCAGAGCTGGGGTGTCACCCAAGCAGCCTGGCCCCCGAGTCCAGGTTACTACTAGGGTGCTAAGGCAGGGAGAGCGAACCCGACAGACAGAGGGCGGCCACCGCTGCACAAGGGGAATCAAAGAGCACAGAGAGACAAGACGAAAGGGGCAAGCAGAGAGCCCCAGCAGTCTGGGCCACCTCCACCCACAGACTGAGGCCCAGGGGACGGCAGGGGCCAAGGCCACCTTTCAGTTCACCAGAGGCTAGCGCGACGGCCTCGTGGAGTGAGTTCACACCAAAAACTGCTCGACTATTACAGATGACTGGGCCCCAGTGCACGCATTGCGGTCGGGGCTCACCGCCTTCTCCAGTACCCTCCCACACAATCCCCCGTCTCACACTGCGACGGAGCTCAGCAAAATTCCCACCTGAAACAGCTGCTGCCCTCTGCTAACTAAAATTACAACCCCCAAACGTGCAGAGCTACTCATGGACTATAGTGTCTGTCCCCTACGATGGCTGTGTGTGTGCTTGGCTGCTCAGCAGCGTCTAACTCTTTGAGACCCCATGAGCTGTAGCCTGCCAGGCTCCTCTGTCCATGAGATTCTCTAGGCGAGAACACTGGACTGGGTTGCCACTGCCTTCTCCGGGGGGCCTTCCCGACCCAGGACTGGAACCCATGTCTCTTCCATCTCCTGCGTTGTAGGGGGATTCTTTACCCGCTGAGCCACCATGGAAGCGCTAATGTAAATGTCCGCTTCCTTATGTGAGTGCGCCCTGACTAGCTCCCAACTCCTCCAAAACAGATGACTTGCCTTATATTTTATATTTTAAATAAACAATCTATTTAGTATGCCTTTGATGCTATAGGTACTCAAGCTTTAATGATTTTCAAAGATTCTAATGGGAAACACACTCTGAGACTCTCCAAATGGATTAACGGCAGCCCGTAACCTCCCAGGTTCCTACCTACCCACCTCCATTCGACTAGATGTCTGAGACAGTCACAATGCTGTCTGTGTCTGTGAAACAGCATCTTGATGGGAAATGACTGTTTGTAAAGGAAACCAGACCATTAATCTCATTAGAGTGATTTCTAAAAAGAAAGGCTAAAAATCAGAAATACAATGGCTAATTTAAAAATTATGAAAATATTTGGAAACTGCAAAATCTACAGTTCAAAGTTTTAAGCCTAGTTTTAAAAAGACTTTATGTTCAAAAAATTGTTAACAAGCCTATAATTCAGCCCATCTGTGTTTAGAAGCAATAATAAAAATAACAACCAACAATCCGTTGGGCGTCCTCAGTATCTCACATGCACTAACTCGTGCACGTGAGCCTCCCCATGCCCGAGCGGAAGTCCAGCATCCCCGTCCACAGAGGAGGAGCCGGGCGGGGAGTCGCATGACCAAGGCCGAACTCGGTTAGTCAGGGAGCCGGCAGGGACTCCACACACCCGTCCGAACCCCACGCTCTGAGTGTCCCTCCCCAGAAAAGGCACAGCAGCTGCCTCAGGGCTTCTGTGTCTACAGTTGTCATCAAATCGTGCATTTATCCAAACTCTGAGAATGTCCGGCTTGACTGGAAGGAACGGCCTCTTATTTCAACCTGGCTCAACACGTGTCAACTAATCTGCATGGCTGCCCTAGATATGCAGTGACTGGAAAACAGAAACAGATAACAAAGGATAGGACTGTACTCACTTCCCCACTGGTCAGCCCTTTTTCTTTTTGTTGACAGCGTCTGATCACTTCTAATAATAAGGGTCCACCCACAGTACCTTCGGCTTCAATAATTCCTAAATCTCGGGCTAAATTCTCTCGACCTTCAAGACCTTGAAACTGGAAAATAAATAAGATGTAAGAAAGTAAAACAGAAATGCACAAAAATATAGCAAAACTATTTTCAGAGGCGAAAGAAAAGCATTTTCAACCCTAAAGGCACCTCTAAACTCAAAAACACCATTTTTCTAATGAATGAAATCTCCGTTTTTAAGACTGCATATCTCCACATTCGGAGAAGGCAATGGAACCCCACTCCAGTACCCTTGCCTGGAAAATCCCATGGACGAAGGAGCCCAGAAGGCTGCAGTCCATGGGGTCGCTGAGGGTTGAACACAACTGAGCAACTTCACTTTCACTTTTCACTTTCATGCATTGGAGAAGGAAATGGCAACCCACTCCAGTGTTCTTGCCTGGAGAATCCCAGGGACGGGGGAGCCTGGTGGGCTGCTGTCTACGGGGTCGCATAGAGTCGGACACGACTGAAGTGACTTAGCATCTCCACATTTAAAGTCCCCACTAGCAGGCGCAGGCTAACACCAGAATAAACTAACTCTGCAAGAACAATTCTGTCAAGTTCTGTGAAGCAGGGACACTGGTGCCAGCTGTCTAACAGCTCAGATGGCTTTTAAGAAACTAAGACATAATCAACTATAAAAAACAATCTTTATGCAAGACACTCTACATTGTCAAATTTTGTTACTTTTCAACTTGTAATGAACCCATCTGTGTCAAAGGCAGCTTCAAGGACACACATTAAAAAGCGTCATTCTTACTGTGCTAGTTTCAGGTTGAAACACTGCCAAGGTAAAGTCAAGATTAAAAAACTGAAGAAATTCGGCAACGAGACTGGCCACCAGCCGGCCTGCAAAGAGCAAAAGAGAAAGTGGGAAAGGATCTTCAGGAACCCAAAGCCTCATCACCGACACTGGAATTAAAATAGCTAAAGGGAACAAAATTTCTCAAGGTTTTAAATTACAATTTCTTCTGAATAATACAATTAAGGGATAAATGTTTCAGTCTCCCTCATTAGGATTGTCAGTCTGAAACAATAAGACAATATGACGTTCCATAAATGGATCAGATTATTTTGCTTACAACTTTTAACAGTAAGTCAGCTTTCTGTAATAAAACTGTCTTTAACCAATAATGTTCCATAGCTAAAGACTTTCAATAGCAAATCAACAGTTGTCCAATCATATACAATTTAAAATGAGAACTTCTAATAATTGAAATTTCAAAAAATAATCTGAAATTCGACTTCTCTCAAATAGAGTCAAGATTTGAAAATTCAGAGACAAACAATATAAACAACAAACGTCTTACCGTCTTTCGTATTTAAAAACTTTTTCAGGCTCTCATTGACTAAAGGAGTTTTGTTCTGTTAAAAAAATGAAATATCATTAAGCGTTACATGTTCGTCCCCAAAACCACAAAATGTAGACCAAAGTTTAATTTTTTGGCAAGATATTAAGTAAAATACTATCACACAAGAAATCATGGTTAAACCATTCTGTAACTACTGATTATTACAGGAACTGGTTTTTTTTTGTCAAGGAAAGGACTGAGATACTCAATTAAGAGATTGTTCCTGACAGCAGCAAAAGAAATTTTTAGGTGTAATAGTAATGATTTTAAATGTTAATGAATTAGAGGTCCCTGGAGCATAAAGGACTATGAACCCATTTCTTCAAGTGTTTCCAATTTC
The DNA here is from genome assembly GCA_006408615.1 of Connochaetes taurinus. Taxonomy (NCBI): domain Eukaryota; kingdom Metazoa; phylum Chordata; class Mammalia; order Artiodactyla; family Bovidae; genus Connochaetes; species Connochaetes taurinus. The sequence continues at coordinate 566,387 of SJXO01000527.1, forward strand.
CCCTAAGGAAAGGGATCTATGAGATTTAGTACTGACTTCAGAGTTCCTGTGATAACTTTCTTTAGGTTACTCCAAAACTCTCAAGTATACATGAAAAGAGAATAACCTTGACCCTCCCCTAACAGTAAAGAAGCATAATCTTTAGTTCAAAATTATCCCTGGCTATACACTACTATGAACAGCATTCCAGAATGGTTTTTAAGTAATTAGAACTTAAACATAAATGAATATGGTCATTAAAGTTTGTAGATTTCATACCTCTACTTTTTCTTGCTCCTCTAGTGCTAAAAACACAGCTGCTCGGAGTTCAGCCTTTAGAAAGCGGGGTGGGGAGGAGAAAGGAACAAAAATTATCTCCAGACAATTTTCATGGTAAGAAGCACAAACACCAAAATTTCCAAAGTCAAAATGAAAACCAGCAAGATTATAACGCTTAGGAGGCAGGTGCAGAGAGAGGTCAGAGGGCATCCTGGCACACTCTGAGGAAAAGGACACAAGCTCTCAAGGCTACCGTTTGTGCGGCACTCTCTCTCTCAGCACCCATCCCTCTGGTTTAAGCTGGGATCTCCAGTCCTTATTCATGCCCACCTCTCTCTCTCAGCACCCATCTCTCTGGTTTAAGCTGGGATCTCCAGTTCTTATTCATGCCCACCAGTAGTGTGAATGAATGAGAAATACACTCCAAGAAACAAGCTGTTGGACATCCGCAACCTGCTTGTTACAGAAAGCTGAAGAGGCTGGCCAACCGGCAGCTCAGGCCAGAGGCGGGGGAGAGCCAAGGAGCGGGGGGCAACTCGACCACCGGACCCTGGGCGACTGGACCATCGGCGGCAGGGCGGGGACCAGCGAGGAGCAGTGGACAAATGAGCCCCAAACGTGCAGTGGGGGTCAGAGGGGGCTCTAAGCAACTAGACCCCAAACGTGCAGTGGGAACCAGAGGGGGCTGCGGCAGACTGACCCCCAAACGTGCAGTGGGGGTCAGAGAGGGCTGCGGGAGACTGGACCCGGACGCCGGCGTCGGCCTCCTCCCACTAAGGCCGGCCGGGCCGCTTCGTCGGCTCCCAGCCACACCGCCCGGGGCTCCCCGGGGCCGACCCCCGAGCCCCCGAGGTGGCCGGCGGCTCGGACCCCAGCCCGGGCGGCCCGGGCGGCGCGCCCCGCGCCCCTCTGTGACGCCCGCG
>SJXO01000527.1:567704-601222 GCA_006408615.1 Connochaetes taurinus
GGGCGGGGCCTCGGGCGGCGGGGCGGGCGGGGCCTCGGGCGGCGCGGGGTGGGCGGGGCCTCGGGCGGCGGGGTGGGCGGGGCCTCGCGGTCCCCAGAGGCCAGAGGCCAGAGGCTTGGAGGGTGGGCCCGGGTGGAAAGTGGGGTTCGGCCGGGAGGCAGGGGGAAATAGTGGCCTTTGGATGGTGTCAGGTGCACGCCCGCGGGTCGCTGCTGTGGAAGACGGGCTGAAGTCCTGGGTCCCCCACTGGCTTCCCAAGGTGCGGCCGAAGTGTGCGTGCAGAGTAGGTGTGTGTGCACGCTCGTCGGGAGCGCACACCTCCCCGCGCCGTGCACTGGAGGGTGTGTGGACGTGCAAACGCTGCGTTGCTGTGCTTTCCACCCTGCGTGTTCGCACAGCTGCGCTGTCACGAGTGGAGGAAGGTGATCCCAAACCACTAGCACTTCAAGCGGAAAGCTATAGATTCTAGAATCCCCCGACGCCCGCTCGGCGAGTCTGCAGCCCGTCCTCAGAGTCGACTTTCTCCAGGAGCCCTGGGCTCCAACGCGCTGGCCTGCAGGTGACCATCTGAGTTACAAATGAGAGAAAGGAAAAGGCGCGGTTTCCTGGCAGGTCTGTTCAAACTGACATGTGCCTTTCCAGACAGCCTTACACGTGGGTGTGTTACATACACACAGTACTTTTTTCACTTCCCTAATTTAGATGCTATGCTTACTACTCTTTAATTTACTAACTTCACTCAATAAATCCTGGTCATTTTTTTAATGGGTACATATATATTCTGCCTCTCTCTTTTTAACTCCCATGTAGACCCCACTCCAGTACACTTGCCTGGAAAATCCCGTGGACAGAGGAACCTGGAAGGCTGCAGTCCATGAGGTCGCCAAGAGTCAGACATGACTGAGCAACTTCACTTTCACTTTTCACTTCCATACATTAGAGAAGGAAATGGGAACCCACTCCAGTGTTCTTGCCTGGAGAATCCCAGGGATGGCGGAGCCTGGTGGGCTGCTGTCTATGGGGTCGCACAGAGTTGGACACAACTGAAGTGACTTAGCAGCAGCAGCAGTATTCTTTTTAAGGATGTTTCACAGCTATTCTTTGTAATAGGCTCTGATTTATTTGCATTTGTTTTGTCTGTTATGAAATTTACTCATACCAGTGGTTTAAAATCAAAAGAAAGCAGAATATGCTAAAAGTATCTGCATCCTTCCCGCTCACCTAGGTCTCACCTGTTGCCATACCCTGCTGCTGCTATACCCTGCTGCTGTTGTACCCTGCTGCTGCTGTACCCTGCTGCTGCTGTACCCTGCTGCTGCTGTACCCTGCTGCTGCTGCTGCTAAGTCACTTCAGTCGTGTCCGACTCTGAGTGACCCCATAGACGGCAGCCCACCAGGCTCCCCCATCCCTGGAATTCTCCAGGCAAGAACACTGGAGTGGGTTGCCATTTCCCTCTCCAATGCATGAAAGTGAAAAGTGAAAGTGAAGTTGCTCAGTCGTGTCTGACTCTTCGAGACCCCATGGACCGCAGCCTACCAGGCTCCTCTGTCCATGGGACTTTCCAGGCAAGAGTACTGGAGTAGGGTGCCATCACCTTCTCCATAGTGAAAGTGAAAGTCACTCGGTTGTGTCTAACTCTTTGTGACCCCGTGGACTATACAGTCCATGGAGTTCTCCAGGCCAGAATACTGAAGTGGGTAACCTTTCCCTTCTCCAGGGGATCCTCTCAACCCAGGGATCGAACCCAGGTCTCCCCCAGCTATTAATACAATTAAGTTTGATTTTAGTTCTTTTTTAGTTCTTCTGGTTCTTTTTAACTCTAAATAACATATATCCTGACCCATCAACCGTAAAAAACATCTTTTCAAAGAATAAAATTTTATCTTTTCTTTCAACTACTAATTTTAAAAATTACATACTTTTAACAGTGGAAGATTTTGTGAGTTTTAAATTATTTAACTAAGTCATTATTTATAAATTTATATATTACCCATTGGCTCCCTGCAAAGGGGGATGAGGAAGTTAGTGTATCCATACTCTCTTCCACCCATGTTATTAGTTCAAGTTTTATTGTTATACTATCAAGAACTGGCATTCCCTTCTGTACTTATAATTACATTTCAGACTTTGTCCGTAACTGATGGAAAACAGTCAGCAGCATTCACAGTACTCGGGGCACATCAGGTCTGTAGGCGGAGCCCATATGCCCTCAGCTGAACCTTTTTTGCCCCCGGGCCAGCCTCCGGCTTTGGCTTTTTTAGCCACCAGAGCCTGGTCCGCCTGCATTGGGGGAAGACCTGAGGTGCCAGGGGATTTGTACCTCCCGAGAGTGCCTGCAATCGCAGACAGTGAATAGGTGAGGACCCCCAGCTCTGTCACCCCTGGGGGCAGGAGGTTCATCTCAGGTGTGTCCACTAGCTTCCAGTGTTCAGGTTCAAGTTCTAGTTAAATGGAAACAGGCTTTATGAGTTCCCTTCACCGCCTGGTCCCGTTTGCCTGCTCGCACTGGTGTTTCCTGGGATCCCCTCCCAAGGCCCTCAAACCAAGACAGTGCCCCCAGACTGAGTCACGTGAGGCAGACACAGGGATGGGGTCTGGAATCGGTCCCTTATCAGTCAGATGGCAGCGAGGACCCACCGTGGTGGTAGGCGGGGTGATGGCAACCCTGGAAATGTGCCACAGCTTTGTGGTTGTGCCCAAGCGGGAGGGGGGTGCATGTGGGGGGTGCTGACTTGTGCAGTCCCTCCAACATTTGGGGAAGTGGGGGTGGGGCGATGGTCATTTTAAAGATTGTGGAGTCAGTTTTTTTTTTTTTTTTTTTTAATGATAGAAAAATGCCGAAGGAAGAATATGACAGCCAAGTGTCAGCCCAGAGTCTGTGCCCATGCAGTCACTTTGGTGGCTTGAAACCCACTGTGGTAGGAAGCAGTAAGGAAATGGGCAAGTACTCTAAGGTAGAGCTCAAGGGGGAGAAACCCCTGTTAAACACTTCCCAGCACATTTCCCTTCGCTTCACTGGGTTTCCTGAGTCTGAGGATTTATTGCGGTTGTTGTTGTAAAGCCGCGAAGTCGTGTCCCACTCTTTGCAACCCGGTGGACTACTGCACGCCAGGCTGCCCTGTCCTTCACCATCTCCCAGAGTTTTCTCAAACTCTTGTCCATCGATTCGGTGATGCCATCCAACCCTCTCATCCTCTGCTGCCCCTTCTCCTCCTCCTTTTCCTGAGGATTTCTACCACTTGTTAATAATTCTCTAGGCCTCCTGGCCTTGCTACCTCAGCTTCCTCAGCTACGGAGCATTCACCTGCCTCACAGATTTCTGCCATGTGAGATACCGTAGACGAGGATCTGGCCTGTCGGCGGAGGCGGGGTGAGCGGGCGCGGCGGGGGCTCGCGGGCAGGCAGTAGGCCACGGTGCACAGCTTTATTTGGCCCCGGCTAGGTCGGCCCCTGGAGTTCTTGGGTCAGCTGAGCTGTGCTTCTCCGTTGTGATTCTTTGAGCAGCTTTGGGAGGTAACTTTCTAAGTCACTAGGGTGTAATTCAATTACTACTCTATCAAAAAAGTTAATATAACGCTTAACTTGCTCCCAGAGAGTCATTTATACAGTGGGGGCATTTGCCTTAAAATGCACGTGTGTTTCCTATCGTGAAGTCCATAGAGTGAAAGTTCTCTTAAAATATTCATTTCCTTCAGCACTTTAATGCTGAGGTCACTATTTATAATTTGTGAACGTGGGATTTTTAATAATGCTGTTGTTCAGTCGCTAAGCTGTGCCGACTTTTTCCGACCCCATGAACTACAGCACTCCAGGCTTCCCTGTTTAAAGTTCATTTTCATAATTGAAGGAAACATACTATTACGTTTTTAAATATCCAAAATAAGCCTTAAATTAAAGGCAAAGAAATGGGAAATGCATTCTTACTTGACTTGGAAGCTAAGAGAGCTATTCATGTATTAATTTTCATATCACCAAAATTGATGGATAAAAGGCTAAAAAATATTTGAAATGATAAAAAAGATGCCCTTAGATGTGGTAATTATATGCTCACATTTAGCTTGTTCTTGTACTTACTCATTTACCCTCCATGTTTTATTTAAGAAAACCAGTGCACAGGTGATGAGTTTGCATTGTTTAATTCACCTCCTTATAAGAGTTATTCAATTTACCATTATTTTTCACAGCTTTATTGAAAAATAATTCGCATGTCATACACTCATCCATTTAAATCATACAAGTCAATGATTTTAGTACATTTGCAGAGTTGTGCAACATCACTACGTCCTAATTTTAGAGTATTTCTGTCCTCCCTGAAGGAAACCCCTTACCCAGGAGCAGTCACTCTCCACCCTACCCCACAGCCCCAGGCAACCACTAATCTACTTCAGGCTTCTGAATTTAGCCTATTCTGGTCAATTTCTACAGATGGAGTCATCTTTTGTAACAGGCTTATTGCTCTTAACGTGATGTTCTCAAGGTTTATCCGTGCTATGGCTTGAATCTGTACTTCATTTCCTATTACTATTAATATGCACTAATATTGCGTTGTATGGTTATAACTCATGTATCTATGTATCAGTCAGTGGACGTTTAGAATGCTTCCTAGTTTGGGTTATTATGAAAAACACGGCTACAAACACTCACGTAAAAGTCTTTTTGTGAACATATATTATTCACTGTGTTTCTTATTGACACCTAAAAATAAAGACAACGTGACCAAAAAAAGTGAAAAAGGATCTCGGGCTCAGAAGTGCAGAAGTGAGGGTGCAGAGGGCCTTCCCCGGCGGTTCAGTGGTGAAGACTTTGGGCTTCCACTGCAGGAGGCACGGGTTCAAGCCCTGGTCAGGGACGTTCCACCTGCTGTGATACAGCCAAAAAAAAAACAAAACCTGAGCGCGCAGAGAAGATGGACTCGAGAGATGTGAATATGTTATAGAAACAAACCCTTTAATTAGATTCTGATAAAAAATTCAGGAGGTAGGACTAGGGGAAATGCCTTCTGATTTCCTACTTGCATATTCTTGGCATAGAAAGTCCCTGTTTCTTTACCATTAAAACACTGAAAATGTATACTGACTCATGGGATCCTCTTTCCATCTGCACTTGGGAGCATTCATGCTTTCATTCTTGGGGTCAGCCATCCCGTGCTGAAAGAGTCGGGATAGTTTAGACAGAGGTGGGGGGTGAGTACAGTGCTTTGTGACCTGTAAGCTCTGATAAATGTTTCATAGATTGTGCAAAAGACACTGACATGCTGGAAAGAAACACCCAGGCTTCCCCTCCTGGCATGTTCATCACGTTACTGAAGCGACTTCATTCGTTATTTCAGCGAGGATTTAGTAGCCAGTTTTGCGTCATGGTTAAAAGTATGGACTTTTAAGTCAAATCCTCTTACTAGTTGAGTTCACTGGGGCGTGCCTTAATCTCTCTGTGCCTTGATCTCTGATTTGTAAACAAGGTCAAAGTCTTCATGTGTGGGCGTGTGTATAGTGAGAAGGATTGCTTAGATCATACTGAAGGTCTGAAACACATAAATCACGATAAGAATATGGACTATTATTAGTGGTTATATACAGCCTCATGGCGTTTTTATTTCCATGATTTATTCTTGTTTAGCCACGAAGTCATGTCTGACTCTTTGTGAACCCACGGACTTAGCCCACCAGGCTCCTCTATCCGTGGGATTTCCCAGGCAAGAATACTGGAGTGGGTTCCCATTTCCTTCTCCAGGGGCTCTCCCCAGCCCAGGGATCGGACCCACGTCTCCTGCATTAGCAGGTGGGTTCTATAGCACGGAGCCACCAGGGAGGCCCCCTTGTCCCTGATCCTCTGAGCTAATTTTTGTGTGTGTGTGTTTGTTTTGGCTAATTTTATGGATGAGACAAGTAATACTCAAGAGAAGGTAAGCAGCTTGCCCACCATCATGTGGCGGCAAACATGAACAATTAAAGTCTACCTGCTTTGCACGATATTTTATGAAAATACTCCTGTCAATGTTTATATAATAGAACTTAATTAAATCAAGTGGAATTAAAGAGATAGAAGAAAAATGGAGGTGGCAAGGATACACGGAAGAACTGTACAAAAAAGATCTTCACGACCCAGATAATCATGATGATGTGATCACTAATCTAGAGCCAGACATCTTGGAAAGTGAAGTCAAGTGGGCTTTAGAAAGCATCACTATGAACAAAGNCTTGAGAGTCCCTTGGCCTGCAAGGAGATCCAACCAGTCCATTCTGAAGGAGATCAGCCCTGGGATTTCTTTGGAGGGAATGATGCTAAAGCTGAAACTCCAATACTTTGGCCACCTCATGCGAAGAGTTGACTCATTGGAAAAGACTCTGATGCTGGGAGGGATTGGGGGCAGGAGGAGAAGGGGACAACCCAGGATGAGATGGCTGGATGGCATCACGGACTCGATGGACGTGAGTCTGAGTGAACTCCGGGAGATGGTGATGGACAGGGAGGCGTGGCGTGCTGCGATTCATGGGGTCGCAGAGGGTCGGACACGACTGAGCGACTGAACTGAACTGAACTGAAGAAGATAGAGAGCGCAGGCAATAGGAAAGGTGCTCTACCATTCACAGCCACTAGGAGGCGGCGTGCACCAGAACAACCTGCAAGGATCCCGTTTTCCATTTTCATTAATCTCTCAACGATATGATAGCTAATCCTATCACGGGGAGTTAATGGACTCCCCACTTAGCTGATGGCTTCTAATTAGATATCCTTCAGTACTGAGAACAATGTGAAAGTGGTTTTCTTCTACCCCAGGACTTCTTTGAGGTTTTTTAATTTAGCTTTATAATGCTTAGCCCTCTTTATGAATTTAATTATCTTGTTGCTAAGTGCGTGTCTATGCATAAGTAGTTGATACAAAAGCCATTGCTATGGTACCCTATCAGTGCACAGTACATTCACACCTTGGAAACTTGCATTCTTGATGTTTCAGAAGCTTCTTGAAGAGATGAGATTTTTAAAAATTACTGTGAATTGTTGTTACTATTTTGATTCATTATTTTAACCCATTAGTTAAATACCTTTGATGCCGAAGTTGAGTTTGATCACTATATCAGAGCTAAGATAAACTAATTAGAACCATTAGATGTAACTGAAGGAAATAGAATTTAATACTATTATAGAAATTAGGTGTCACTAATGGTAAAGAGAAATTTGTATACAGGTCAAGAAGCAAGTTAGAACTGGACATGGAACAACAGACTGGTTCCAAATTGGGAAAGGAGTACATCAAGGCTGTGTATTGTCACCCTGCTTATTTAACTTATATGCAGAGTACATCATGCAAAATGCTAGGCTGGATGAAACACAAGCTGAAATCAACATTGTAGGGAGAAATATCAATGACCTCAGATGTGCAGAAAGTGAAGAGGAACTAGAGAGCCTCTTGATGAAAGTGAAAGAGGAGAGTGAAAAAGCTGGCTTAAAACTTGACATTCAGAAAACTAAAATCATGGCATCTGTTCCCATCACTTCATGGCAAATAGATGGGGAATCAGTGTAAACAGTGCGAGACTTTCGTGAGCTCCAAAATCACTGCAGATGGTGAATCACTGCAACCCTGAAATTAATAGACACATGCTCCTTGGAAGAAAAGCTATGCCAACCCAGACAGCATACTAAAAAGCAGAGACATTACTTTATCCAGAAAGGCCCATCTAGTCAAGGCTATGGTATTTCTAGTAGTCATGTATGGATGTGAGAGTTGGAGCATAAAGAAAGCTGAGTGCCGAAAATTGATGCTTTTGAACTGTGGTGTTGGAGAAGACTCTTGAGAGTCCCCTGGACTGCAAGGAGATCCAACCAGTCCATGCTAAAGGAGATCAGTCCTGGGTGTTCATTGGAAGGACTGATGTTGAAGCAGAAACTCCAATACTTTGGCCACCTGATGCAAAGAACTGACTCATTGGAAAAGACCCAGATGCTGGGAAAAGATTGAAGGCAGGAGGAGAAGGGGACGACAGAGGATGAGATGGTTGGATGGCATCATTGACTCCATGGACATGAGTTTGCGCAAGCTGTGGGAGATGGTGATGGACAGGGAGGCCTGGCATGCAGCAGTCCATGGGGTCACAAAGAGCTGGACATGACTGGGCAACTGAACTGAACTGAGTGTTAAAGGACCCACCTACCAATGCAGGAGACATAAGAGATCCTGGTTCGATTCCTGGGTCAGAAAGACCCCCTGGAGGAGGAACGGGCCACCCGCTCCAGGATTCTTGCTTGGAGAGTCCCATGGACAGAGGAGCCCGGCAGGTTACAGTCTGTGGGGTCACAAAGGGTCAGACGTGACTGAGTGTATGTGTGTGTGCGTGCACATTGATACGATTATAAGTCCAAAATGGGTGTGAATTTACTCTCTAAACATGGGTGAGACAGAAAATTAGGCTGATTAAATTGGTGAATTAAAAATTGCACAAGAAGAATAACGTATACACAACATACAAAGATCAGGATATATTCACTGAAAGAACTCCTAGCCCCTTAAAATACCTTTCATATATATGTGTGTCTATATACATAAAGCAACCTCTTCTTTTTGCTTTTGCCTTTTCTATACTTCTGACTCTAAAATAGCAGTTCTCGACTGGCGTTTTGCCCTCCTCGGGGACATCTGCAAACATTCTGGTTGATGAGGAGAGGGCTCCCTGCTCCTGGGGTCCCGTGGGTGGAGGCCAGGGACATGGTGGAACATCCTTCAGTGCCCAGAGCATCCCCCATGGCAAAGTGCTGTCAGGCTTAGAGCATCAGTCAAACCCGTGTTGAGAAATCACGTTGTAGAACACCCTGACCTCAGTGTGATGTAGCCGCAAGTGACCAGCCTTGTGGCCCACCCTCTGTAAGGTTTTTGGTCCGGGTTAAATTCCTCTTACCTCTTAACACAAGACCTCTTTCTCACCTGCTGAAGCCACTGCCAGCTCTTAGTAGCTTTGTGTTAAGAACCCAATGAAACTTTGCCCAATGAAACTCTAAAGCCAACAGGAAGCAAAATAATTTTACTTTTGACAGAAAAATGTATGTGGAACAAGTTATTTTTAAGATAGAAAGGTATTCACACATTCACTTTATTATAAGAAATTTTAAGGAAAATGTTAAATCTTTAAGAAAGGCCACTTCAAGTTGCTCTGAGAGCCTTAGGCGGAAGATCTACTTCCCCTGTGACTTTGGTAAGTCAGCCATGTATCTGAGATTTAACAGCCTAAGCATATCAAGTGCTAGAGGGTTCTGGTTTTGGTTTTCAACTTAAACCTTACAGAATGTGACAGACCTATGTACCCAGATTTACCAAGGGTCACCATCTGGCTGTATTAACCGTATCATCGTATCTATCACTTATCAGGGTATATCTATATATTGATCAGTTCATTGATCTGTTCGGAACCATTTGAGAGTAAGTGGCAGACACTGGGTCCCTTTACCCTCAAACACTTCACTGTGGACTTCCTGAGAATAAGAACTTTGCCCCACACGGTAGAGAGATTCTGATCAGGAAACTGACCATTGTTACCATACGACTGTCGGCTGGCACGCTGGTGGGGTGAGGGGTGGGCCGTCCTAATTCCTAACATTTGCCGATTTCCGTGGTGTATGGCTCACCAGGGCTGATTTTTAGTTACCAACAGCAGCAACCAGCTTGCAGGATTCTTCAGTGTTTCACGATGAGCCGTGAGCCAGCCAGGCCCCTCCTCTCCCACTGACGGTCAAACTTTCCAGCGGCTCCGAACACGTCCCCAGCTCAGGGTTCGGTCCGCAGTCATCGCTGCTCAAGTGCCCTCGCTCTCGCATTATCCAGAGTGGCTCCAGCCTTTCTGGTCTGTCATGACATTGCTGTGTTTGAAGAGTGCCGGCCCGGTCTTCTGCAGAACGTCCCTTAATTAGAATTCGTGACGTCTTAGATTTAGATTATGCATTTTTGGCAAGAACACCACGGAAGCGCTGTAACCTCAGTTGTCATGTTAAAAGCGTGTAGTGGCAGTTTGTCCCATCCCTGGGGATGCAGAGTTTGGTCACTTGGTGCGGTGGTCTGAGTGTTCACGTCTTCCCCCCAGATTCATACACTGCAAGCCTGACCTCCACCATGATGGGGTTGGGGGGTGGGCCTTTGGGAGGTAACGGGAGCCTTGCCTTACGGGAGCCCTCAGCTCTCTTCCCGCTCTGCACGGATGGCTGGGAGACACACGCAGTCCACCAGGCGTGCGAGAGGATCTCACCAGGCGCTGACCCTGCTGCCCTCATCCCGAGAACGCCAGTGTCGTTGATGAGCAGCCAGTCGACGGGACTTTGTCACAGCTCCCTGACCTGACCAGGGCTCTTGGTTAAGAGGTGTTTATGAGTTTCTCCACTGTCAAACTATTGTGTTTGCCCTTGTAACTAATAAGCATTTTATGAGGCTACACAGTCCAAATATCCATTCAACTTTTTAAAATGTATTTATTTTTAGTTGGAGGATAACTGCTTTACGATATTGCGTTGGTTTCTGCCATGCATCAGCGTGAATCAGCCATGGGCATACGCGCGTCCCCTCCCTCCGGCGCCTCCGGCGGCCCCTAGGTTCTCGCAGAGCGCCGGGACTGCGCTGCCTGAGCCACAGAGCGAGTGCCCGGCGGGAGCTCTGGTCCCTGTGGCTGCGTCTCCACTGCGGCCCTGCAGATACAGCCGTCAGTGCCAGCTCTCTAGATTCCAGGCAGATGCGTTAATATACAGTCCTCGGTTTCTCTTTCTGACTTGCTTCACTCTGTGTAAGAGGCTCTGGGCTCGTGCCCCTGGTTAGAACCGGCTCAGATGCGCCTGCTTTCCGCGGCTGAGCACTACTCCACTGCGCACACGCAGCGCGCCTTTCCTAAGCTTGGCGTCCGGCCGCCACCCTCCAGACTGGCCCCACCGGCCGCGCCTCCGCCCTCCGGTCACCCCCACGCTGCGCAGGCGGCTGCGGGCGCTGGGCACCGGGCCGTCGGCCCTGGGGCTGGGCTCTGGAGGAGGGCGCTGTCTCCTCCTTCCTCCCTGGGCTCCAGAAAGCCAGAAAGTCGTGCCCCCAAAACAGGCGAGAATGATGACCTGGTATTTTTAAAGAAACGACCGGGCGCATTAGTCACGGGAAGCCACACCGCCTCCCGTGCAGGGGCCAGAGGAGGAGCCCGCGCACACCACGGAGGGGCAAGAGGGGCAACACGGGCTCCGGCAGCAAGAAGCTCCCGCCGCCTGCCTCAGCACCGCCTGGCAACAGCTCAGCCAACGAGAGGCTCTCGCGACTCAGCCCGGAGCAGCCGCTCTACAGCTAACTTCCTCTCGGGGACCTTTCGTCTGTCTGCTGCAGCCCCGTCCCCACTTCCCTTTCCCTCCAAAAGCGATCTCTCTCCTTTGCTTTCCTGGGGTTGCATGGGGTTCACCGTGGCTGCCTGTCTCAAACAGCAAGTCTTTGCTGCTCTTGAATAAACTGGTGTTGTTGGTAAAATAATTGGCCATTTTATTGTTTTAGATTAACAGCAGACATAAAGAATGGCATAAGATATAGAAAGCAACGTGTGTCAGATTTAGAAAACTCAGAAAGGAAGTGACAAACTCAGTGAAGGATTAAACATTTGTACGTGTTAAAAAAAAATAATAACCCAAGAGCAAATGACCATAACTAATAATGCATTAAGAGAAAGAAGTGAGAAAAAATAGATACTAAAAGATATGTAAGGTGGCCAGGATAATGGGTACCCGAAGTTACCCACAAACTAAACCCCAAGAGCCTGTGTGTATGTTTCCTTGTCTAGCAGAGGTGATTAAACTAGAAATCTCGCAACATCCTGAATCAGTTGGGTAAATTTAATCTAATCACTAGGCTTCCCACGTGGTTCAGTGATAAGCAATCTGCCTGCAATGCAGGAGATGTGGGTTTGACCCCTGGGTCAGGAAGATCCCCTGGAGGAGGAAATGGCAACCCACTCCAGGATTCTTGCCTGGAAAATTCCATGGACAGAGGAGCCTGGTGGGCTGCAGTCCAGGGGGTCACAAAAGACTTGGTCACAATTTCCCTACTGAGTAGCTGAGCACAGTCTAATCACACAGATCCTTAAAAGGGGAGATTTTTTCCTGGCTGTAGTGAGGAAGATGCAAGTATGGCAGAAGTGAGAAGTAAACAGAAGTCCTAGGAGAACAGGCGCACAGAAGGGTGAAGAAGATACCTATTTATCCTGGAACGGAATGATAAGATGATTCCAGAAAGCCTAACGTAATAACCACCCAATATGCGATAGGCTTGGCCATTTGGAAACAGCAGTTGGTTTTGTTTTTAAACATAATTCTTTTGGTGAGCCTAAGAAGAAATGATAGAAGACTACTAAATTCTTAACTCTAGGAAAAGCAAACGTTGGACAAGAAAGAAAGAAGAAATAGAATCATGGTATACAGCTTGTCTCACAGGGAAAAGTACTTATATTTTTGTATAAGGTAAATTAGCATTGTTTTAATTTTTACTGCGTGGCAGGAAAGAGGAAAATTTGGGAAGATGATTAAGTGAATTCACTCAGTCGTGTCCGACTCTTTGCGACCCCATGGACTATAGCCCACCAGGTTCCTCTGTCCATGGGATTTCCCAGGCAAGAATACCAGAGTGGGTTGCCATTTCCTTCTCCAAAGATGATTAAATAAGCCATTAAATCTTTATCTTCTATTACTGGGTGACCACAGAAAACGTCTTAGAGTGATCCAGAGAGAGATGTAAGTATAAACACAGAATGAGGAAGGAAACTGTCTGCAGAAACAGCAAGTGAAGTTGAAAGAGGCTACTTCTGGAAACTATTCATGAGTCACTTAGGAAAAAATTAAAACTAACTTTAAAACATGATAAGTAAAAGAAATCTTAAAAGATGAATATTTTTATTAGACAAAATATGCTGTAAGTTAAAGTTTTCATTTTACTTTAAAAGTATTTTGTATTAAATGAAGCTATTGCAATGCATGAAATAATTGTTATACTTTCCAATTTGTTAACTTCTTATGCTTAGTATATATTCTATAGTAAATTTCATGTGGCAGACACTAACCTCCAAATTTTTTTTTTTTTAGAGTATTAGTCTGGCACATATTCATTTCATGCAGCTTGAAAGATTTAATTTGGAGGGCTGATTTAACATTTTTATATAGGCTACCCAGGTGGCTCAGTTGTAAAGAATCCACCTGCCAATCAGGAGATGCAGGTTCGCTCCCTGGGTCAGATGATCCCCTGGAGGAGGAAATGGCAACCCGCACCAGTATCCTTGCCCAGGAAACCCCATGGACAGAGGAGTCTGCTGGGCTACAGTCCATGGGTCACAAAGAGTGGGACCTGAATTACCGACTACACAAGGCAAGAACAGATTATACTCCTACTTTGGGTGAGAATTCTATACCTGATTTTCAGCACTATGCCCAGTATTCTAGGAGAGCTAAGATGTGTGAATTTAAAAGTTTCTTATTTCTAGATTTTAACTTTTAATTGTATTTCTGTTTACTAAAGTAGCATGTGGTAATTATAAAACATTTGAAAATAAATAATTTTTTTCAGAGTTTTCACTAGGCTTTTTCTCAATCCATATATATTATGTATACAAATATATGTTTACACCTATATTTAAAACAGCATTATTTAAGACAAAACATTCTTAATGAGAGAACCTCTGGAATATCATTTATATTTGGTCAACCCCACTATAAGGGGACATAAGTTTGCAAAGGAAAAATTTAATTTGCCTGAACCTGTGTTTGATATTTATGGCTTCTGATATTAGATCAAGGGCTACATGCTACAGACACCTAGATGCAGAGAGACTTCACGGGGTCCTACATTTTCCCAAACCTAAAACTAACTGCCAACTGTTAGGTTTTCTTGAGCTAGTTTGCTATTGCCAAAATTGAATTCCAAATTTCTCTCTTAGATCCAAACCTTTATATGTTTACTCAACAGTAACAATCCCCACCCAAGTTTATGGGAATAACTGGATGACATGGCTTTCAAGGCCTTAAAAGAGAGTTTGATGAACCACCTACCCTTCAGTTCAGTTCAGTTCAGTCCCTCAGTTGTGTCCAAGGCTTTGCAACTCCATGGACTGAAGCATGCCAGGCTTCCCTGTCCATCACCAACTCCTGGAGATTGTTCAAACTCATGTCCATTGAGTCAGTGATGCCATCCAACCATCTCATCCTCTGTCGTCCCCTTCTCCTCCTGCCTTCAATCTTTCCCAGCATCAGGGTCTTTTCCAATGAGTCTGTTCTTTACATCAGGTGGCCAAAGTGTTGGAGCTTCAACATCAGTCCTTCCAATGAATATTCAGGATTGATTTCCTTTAGGATTAACTGATTTGATCTCCTTGCCATCCAAGGGGCTCTCAAGAGTCTCTCCAACACCACAGTTCAAAGGCATCAGTTGTTCGGTGCTCAGCTTTCTTTATGGTCCAACTCTCACATCCATACATGACTACTGGAAAAACCATAGCTTTGACTCTACAGACCTTTGTCAGCAAAGTAATGCCTCTGCTTTTTAAAATGTTGTCTAGGTTGGTCATAGCTTTTCTTTCAAAGAGCAAGTGTCTTTTAATTTCATGGCTGCAGTCAGCATCCACTGTGATTTTGGAGCCCCCAAAAATAGTGTGTGACTGTTTCCATTGTTTCCCATCTATTTGCCATCAAGTGATAGGACCAGATGCCATGATCTTAGTTTTTCTAATTTTGGGTTTACGCCAGCTTTTTCACTCTCCTCTTTCAGTTTCATCAAGAAGCTCTTTAGTTCCTCTTTGTTTTCTGTCATAAGGGTAGAGTCATCTGTATATCTGGGTTACTGATATTTCTCCTGGCAATCTTGATTCCAGTTTGTGCTTCATCCAGCGTGGCATTTCGCATGATGTACTCTGCATATAAGTTAAATAAGCAAGGTGACAATATACAGCCTTGATGTACTCCTTTTCCAATTTTGAACCAGTCAGTCCATTGTTCTATGCCGGGATCTAACTGTTGCTTCTTGACCTGCATACAGATTTCTCAGGAAGCAGGTAAGGTGGTCTGGTATTCCCATTTCTTTCAGAATTTTCCACAGTTTGTTGTCATCCACACAGTCAATTATCACTTTCCTTATCGCACATGAAAGGGAAGGGAATGCCCTTCGGTACTTACTGAGAACACGGGGACCATCAATTGACCCAGAATATTATTACAGCCTCAAACTAGAGCCTCTGGAACGGAAATATCTCCTTGCCTTAGAGCCATCGTTGCCTTTACCATTTGGTAAAAGCCACTGAAAAATTCCCAGTGGATTCCCTTTAACCATTGTCATACCCCATGTAGCAGAAGCCGTCTTGAATTCTCACCACACTCAACACTTTTCAGCCCTCGCCTCTTAAGGAGTCATATGGTTAAATACCCCACATATGACTCTTTGTCAAAGTAGCCTTAACCTAGCTACTTCTCTCCCCTGTTGCACTGACAGAGCACCTCATGAGCGTTCAGTGCCAGCAGACTACCTTCTGGGTCCTAGTGATAATCCACAGGAACTTTCACCTGAGTGCCAGTTAGTGTCCCCCAGCTCATGGGTGGTTCTCACTTAAAAGGTGATAACGGCAGATTCTGCGTTCTGCATGCTGTTGCAACTGCTGTCGATGTTGTCTGTGGCAAGAACAAGTGCCTGTGGCTGCTTCCGCCTGACAGGCTGAATTGCACTTTAGCCGAGGACAAAACTGCAACATTTACACTGATAGTAGTAATACTTTTGAAGTAGGTCATGATTCTGGAACGTTGTGAAAGCAATGTGGCTTCCTTACTTATAGTGGGAGGAAAGTTAAAAATGGCTCCTATGTTCAGGAATTATTAAGTACGATACTTTAACCTACCACTTTAGGTATTATTAAGATTCAGGGGCATTCTACACTTGACCCTCTGGAAGCTAGAGGACATCTCCTTGTTAATATTTTTGCAAGGAATGCTTCCCTTAAAAGGAAACAGAAGCCAAACGTCGGTCATGACCTAAAGGGCTGCTTCTCCAAATGACAACTTAGGAAAACTGACTAGAGAAGATCAATAAGTGGCCTTAGAAAAGGAAAATAAGATTGGAAATTAAATAGTTGTTCATTTGCTAACGAAAGGTCCGGTTTGGACCAAATAAACCAGTTCTACCAGAGACTCTAAAGTTCTCACTCCTCACCACTGGGCAGGCATCAGACCACTGGTCTACTGGCAAAGTGGCATCTGTTATAATCTAGGTGGGGAAACATTAAAAAGGTCTTGAAAACTACCTCCCCGCCCTGTCCCACTTGTCCAAAGTACAACCAAGGGGAGCTGTTCACACTGCCCCCGGACATATAAAAGTGCCTGCTGGGAGGGATTGGGGGCAGGAAGAGAAGGGGACGATAGAGGATGAGATGGCTGGATGACATCACTGACTCGATGGACGTGAGTCTGAGTGAACTCCGGGAGTTGGTGATGGACAGGGAGGCCTGGCATGCTGTGATTCATGGGGTCACAAAGAGTTGGACACGACTGAGTAACTGAACTGAACTGAATGGATCATTCAAGGGCTAGCACGTGGGTTTCGTACGATTTCTTTCATCTCTTGGATATAAACATGCTTTAGTCATGCTCTATGTCTTCACACTGGTTGGAGTCTTCCCTTGCAGACAGGCTGCTGCCTCTTCTGTTGCTAAAACCCCTTCAGAAAAGATTGTCTCTACCAGGGG
The DNA here is from genome assembly GCA_006408615.1 of Connochaetes taurinus. Lineage (NCBI taxonomy): Eukaryota > Metazoa > Chordata > Mammalia > Artiodactyla > Bovidae > Connochaetes > Connochaetes taurinus. Next base: position 584,415 of record SJXO01000527.1, read on the forward strand.
AGCGCCTCTCGGATCAGAGGTCCTCCTCTCAGATCAGGGGGCCTCCTCTCAGACCAGGGGGCCTCCTCTCGGATCGGGGGGCTCCTCTCAGACTATACAGTGGTGGAGGAGCCCCTTTTACTGGACTGGTGCTTTGACAAGTCTGTGTTGTTCAGCTGGGTTTGCAACCACCCTCAATCCTCTGGTTTAATAGACTGTGCTAATGGCATCACTAAGACTAAATTAGCAAAATACGTTGTGCCAAAAATTTGCCATTGGTCCTTCTAAATCTCAGATCCCTTCTTTTTGGAATTCATAACCTCTCAACCTTTGAGATAGTTACAGGAACCCAACACACTTGATGCCTGCTTCTTTTGACCCATAAATGATAAAAGGAGAGATACTTCAATGTTGCAAAGGCCTAATTGTTTCTATAACCATGTTTTGGTAAAGCAATCTTCACAGTATGCTCTCAAAAAACAAAGATTTTAAGCATCACATATTGCAACCTGGAGCTTCTGTCTATTGGAAAAGATACCTCCAGAAGAACTCTCTTCCACCTCACTGGAGAGGTCCCTATCAAGCATTGTTAATCAACACTTGTGCCACCAAACTTCAAAGAACAGACAGTTGGGTTCATGTGACTCACCTAAACAGAAGCACTGAGCACTGGCCAGAACCGCACATCATTGGAGGACCTGGAAGCAGAGATTTCCCAGAATGGAAGCAGACGTCTGGTGAGACGGGCTTCCCAAGATATGTGGACCCTGCCTGTTGGAAGGTCATCTCCAAACCTATGATGAGGACAGGATGCTATAGAAGATCTCCAGGGCCTATGACCTTGATGACAGCCAGACTTTGATGAAAAGTGTCTGAGAGTTCTCTCTCCCTCTAGCCATCTTTGTTACTCAGTTGTGACCTCAATACACTTCCAGTTTCTGCAACTTTCCCTCTGACCTGGGACCCGACACCCTGAAAGTTACTTTCTGATAAAAAATTTACTCAGTGGCTAAAAATCCAGTGAAACTAGAACACCTGGCTCTTGATCCGTGATGCTTTCAGAAAAAGATCTTGATCAAATGGGGGAAATGTAAAAGACTAGTACACAGAAACCTCAATGTATTGGTTGGGAGACGAGAAGGAGGAGCACTTACTTCCTGCGAGGATTGATGGCTGAGCCCAAGAGGAAGAGAAAGATCCCTTCTCTTCCTGGTGAGGATTCAGCCAAGAAAAAGCCACGGACTCTTTGCTATTGTGTAGCCTCCCACCCCAACCCCTGCAGGCTCCAGCGTCTTCTTCCTCTCTGTGGAAGCTGTGCAGGGCCTTGAATGTGGCTGCACCTCACATCGTGGCTGCAGATCCCAAACTACAAACCTCTGCTGGTCTTCAATAAACCCATCTTTGCTGGAGAGACTTCTGGCAGTCTCTTTGTTTCAGGTCAACAGCCCCCTTCCACCTAATTTCTCCTCATTCTAAGCGTGAATTCCGCTCTCAGCCATGCTCAGCTGTCACTCGAGTGCCCTGATTACAGCATGGTTTCTCAGTTCTCCCTGTCGCCGCCACTCAGAACACCCTTGGGTTACCCGCCTAGAAACTTCTCCTTCTAAGATTCAGCTCGCAGGCTGTCTACTCTGAGAAGCCGTCTATGTCTCATAGGCAACTCAGCCATTTCCTTTTTCCTGCATCCACATAGCACTTAATCCACACTTTTATTATAACAGTTACTGCATTCCAACAATTATTTATTATTCAGAAATAATTTACAAATGTTTGTCTCTTAGTAGGCTATGAACACTTTCAGAAAAGAGAGCATTGTCTTTTTGTATTTATTCCCCCAAAATGGATACCTGGCAGGGTAGGGAATAAATTCGTTGAGTAAATAGGTAAGTGAAATGACCGCCGGGTCACAATGCTTAGAAGGGGCATTTTTTCAATCGGCACATGCACGTATATGTGTGAGCACGCGCACATATGTGTGAGCATGTACGTATATATATGAGCATGTAAATATATGTGTGAGCACGTACACATATGTATGAGCACGCGCACATATGTGTGAGCATGTACGTATATATGAGCATGTAAATACATGTGTGAGCACGTACACATATGTATGAGCATGCGCACATATGTGTGAGCATGTACGTATATATATGAACATGTAAATATATGTATGAGCACGCACGTATATGTGTGAGCACGTACACATATGCATGCGTGTGTGCATATATGTGTGAGCACGTACACACATGTATGAGCATGTACACACATGTATGAGCACATGTGTATGGGCATGTGTGTATATCTCACAGGCAAGGTTTGGTGAGAAAAACCGGATAACAAACAGAAAAATCTGTGAATTTTTTTCATTCTTGGTCATTTTTATAGCTTTCCTTTCCACTTCTGTTCCAGTTTGCTTAGACATTCGAGTGATTTCTAGGACAGTTACCTTGATCAACAGAGAAGAAAACTGAGTTCTCTGCACCTTATGGTTTGTATCAGTTTTATGTAATTTAATTAATTCAGAGCTGTATTTCCTGGATCATCATTAGGGTTTTAAAAGCTTACATAAGGCTGCTTTTTGAAAGAGAATTACTTGGGTTTAGAAGCAAATCTGGACAGAAGCATTTTAGCTGCTGTCAAAAGATATTACTTTGAGTGTGTGTGTGTGTGTGTTTGAATGTGTGCATAAACCTCTCATGAAGACTGACATTACTTCCAAATGAAATCACATGACTGTAGCTTCTTGAAATTTAACCAAAAAGAATGTGTTAAAAACCCAGAAGGAAAGATGCATTCTACTTAGTGATTAACTCTGAAGTTAATTTCACTGGGTAAAATTAAAATATTCTGAGGCAAGATTGTACTAATTCATAAATCAGTTGTAGGAGAACATTCTTGTGGAAACGATTGAGACTTTTCACCCTCAACTTAATATTTAAAAATTTGGTCACTTACATTTTTAACATTTAATTCTTGCATAGCTCATTGCTCCATACAATAAATGCTCAATACATGAAACTGATCCAGTATATATTGCTTCACATGCTATTCTTGTTTTAAATATGAGAAAGTTGCTGCACATAGTTGGAAATTCATAAAATATTTTCAACACTGCTGTATTTCTGTTAGTTTTAATTTTTTTTTTTTAGTCCAAAATCAAGCCATCTTCCTTTTGCACAGAAATAGGAAGTGACTCTAACATACAGCTCGAATACAGATGTGATTAAACCTCAAAGCTTTGGCAGAAGGATGCTTTTTACAGGGCAGCTTTAGAAAGAGATCAAAGATTCAAAGCACTCACGTTTTACAACACAGGAGAACCCTAGGGAACTTCATATCGTCCTGATCAGCCTGTGGAATTTGTGAGAAATAGGAAGGATTCTCAGTAAAACTTTCCATAAAACTCTCAGCTTTTTTACTGAGTAAAAAAACTCAGTAAAAATCTCAGTAAAATGCCTCAAAGAAAGAGGCATTATTGTCCAGGCAAATTGTTTTCTTCCTGATTGAAAACAAAAAAGGCATTGGCTAGCTTCATCAGCTGGAATTCTAAAGACTGTGCTGTGTAATCAGCTACAGAAGAGACCGTCCTTCCACTGGAGATGGACGTTGTAACGCGTGAGGGCTAGAAATAGCAGGTGTCAGGGCTAGTAATGTTTATGGCTCGGAGGTGCTGGGTAAGCCTCCAGCCGTAGCCTTTAGGTTTTCTCCTGGTAAAATGGGAGCTTCAGGAGCTAGGGCAAGGGATAATGAGAGCTTGAGCCTGGTCATCTTCTGCGGGCTGCGTACCTTGAAGGGCCTCTTTCCTTCTAGGGTGTTGGTTGATTCTTGGGAGAGATTCTGAGGGGTCTGTTGGAACCTCAGTGTGAGGAGTGCAGCTAATTTTGCTGGAGGACCCTGGAGAGGCTGGCTGGAGGGCTGAAGGCACCTGTCATGCTTAGATTTGTGACCATCGCTTTTCTGATGTCTTGGCTCTTGCAGTAACAGCAGAAACTAGGAGGGTTTGGGTTTTGTTTAGGAGCCTTCATTTGCCGGAGTTGAAGGTTTATTAATAGAATTCTGGTGGGCTTCCTTGGAGGTGACTCACCCAGAATACAGGAGGGCTGACTCGTCAGATGGACTACATCTGGAGTGGACAAGGCCTCCGGTTCCACCTTGGTCCTTTGTACTAGAAAGGTCTTGGCTCAGCCTATTAATAAACAGAATTAAAACTACCCAGGTGGAGTCAACATCTGAAGAAAGACCAGAGTTTTCTTTAGAAACATTCTGAAGTCAATTATAACAATCATGAACAGTCCATCAGATTTTTGTGTGCAAGCTTAAACTTGGTCTCAATCTACAGGCTTTGAAAAAGTCTTAAGAATTGCTTGGCGAAGTCGCCTAGAGATTGCTTGAACCGGATCATACAGTAAATCAGGGGGCTGGTCTCGCAATTCTAGACACCTTTCAGGATTTTCCCAGTTAGCAGTTTTCATCAAATGCTGGGCCTGACCTTCACTGACAAGCATCTGAACTAGCTGATATAAGTCAGGGAAACCTTGTTGATCAGTTTGCATGACTATATTAAATACCTCTGCAAATCTGTGAGGCTCTTCTGTTACTTTGGGAAAATAGTTTGCTACCACTCATAATTCGGCTTTATCCCAGGGAATATGAAAAATTAAGGGTTTGGTCCCTGGATGCTCAGAGGCTTAATTTTATTATATTTTTAGATTTTTATTTTATATTGGAGTTGAGCCGATTAGCCATGTTGTGATATTTTCAGGTAGAGAGCAGAGGGACTCAACTATGCATACACATGTATCCATTCTCCTCCAAACTCCCCTCCCAGCCAGGCTGCCACGTAACATGGAGCAGGGCTCCCTGTGCTGGACGGTAGGCCTTGCTGGTTATCCTTTTTAAATAGAGCAGTGTGTACATGACCTTCCCAAACTCCCTAACGATCCTTTCCCCCATCCTTTCCCTAGGTAACCAGAAATGCGTTCTTTAAGTCTGTGAGTCTGTCGGAAGGCCTCATTTTAAAGAGACGGGTTCTGACAAGTTCAGAGGAAGGAAAATGAGAAAAGAGGAAGTCTGGCGGGAAATTCGGGTGAGGGCGCGGAGGGCACAGTGGCGAATGTGGGCAGGAGGAAGGGAGGCAGACGGCGTCAGAGCCTGAGACAAAGAGGAGCCCGAGGCCTGAGGAGCCGCCGTGTCTTCCTTTGTTCACTTCAGTCAGTCCAGCTGGAGCCCCGGTTACTTTCTGCAAGAGCCACCGAGAGACCAGCTGGCTGCTCAGATCAGTATTTAGAAGACTTTTTTCAGGAGCGCATGAAGTGAGTCTGTCGCTTCGAGAGAAGCCGCTGACAACATTTGTTGCCAGTGGTAAAATAAGCGTTTTCAAGTGGAAAGTTTGGATAGCTGCTCTGAGTACTTGAAAGCTCCCTAATAATTGAAGAGTTTTCTGACAAAGTCAGCGTGATGTTAGCGACAGTGGCTCTTTGGGACTGTGTAAGGAAGCATGTCGGCATTGGAAAAACCTGCACGTAACCCAGGAACCATCGTTTTCCAAATGCCCGACACGCAGCACGACGAAGTCTACAGGGAGCTTCCTGTTGCTGCGGCAACAAACACCGCAAAGCCAGTGGCTACACAGCAAGCTCGTGACCCCGCATTTCTGCGGCTCGGAGGTCTGACGCGGGTCTCCCTGTGCTCCTCTCTGGAGGCTCCAGGGGAGAAACTGCTTCCTTGTCTTTCCCGCCTCGAGCCAACAGTGTGTGCGCTCAGTCGTGTCCAACTCGTTGCCACCCTTTGGACTGTAGCCCACCAGGCTCCTCCGTCCATGGGATTTTTCAGGCAAGAGTACTGGAGTGGGTTGCCATTTCTTTCTGCGGGGGATCTTCCCCACCCCGGGATCGAACCCTGGCCTCCTGGGTCTCCTGCATTGCAGGTGGGCTCTCTGCCCGCTGAGCCGTGAGGGAAGCCCTCTAGCCTTGAGAGGCCCCCGCATTTCCTGGCTCATGGACTGTTCTTCCATCTTTGCAAGCAGCAGTGGTGGGTGGAGTCCTTTTCCTGGGGCATCTGCCTCACTCTCTTCTGGCCTGTCTCCCTCTCAGTGTTCCCGACAACGGCATCAGCAAGCATCCCTTTTACCGCATTTCCCAGGTCCAGGAAAGTAGGGCAAGGATGCCTTCTGGGGTCATTATTCTGCCTCCCACACGTGGACAAAAGATGCCTCCAAAGTTCCAGAAAGAGCAATGAATTCCGAGGTAGTAGAGGGCAAAAAGTTCGTGGATCAAGCTTCAGGTTCCACATTGCAGCTCCTTTCAGAATTTTAGAATTTCTGTTCAGCTTTAAAAGGCAATTAAAATACCCCTCCCCTTTCCAGCTACATATCTACGTAGGTCTGGACTTTCTTTACCCAAGCAACTTTTCACAGCATACTGAATACACAGGCAACAATGAGAATCCAAATTTCTTCCATTTACGTGATGGAGTTTTGCAAAAATGTAAAAACAATGTCACTTTTCTCGCTTAATTGGTTTTGTTTTGGAAAAATGGTAATTTTAATTTAAAATATTTGTTAATACATAGTAGGTTTGCCATTATTTTAAAAATTAACATTTTTAAATGTCCTCAGTTTTAATTTCAAATAAGGTAAATATTGGTTACTATAACTCGTAATTACCAAAGGTCTTTATTTTAAAAATCCTCAGTAATTGTCAAAGGTATGAGAGATTCTGAGACCAGAAAGCTTAGGATCTGCTTTTGCAGAGAAAAGAGCGTCCTCGGGGGTCTGTGAGGTAGTGTTCCTGGAGGACGCTGGAAGGCCCTGGAATCATACATTTGCATTATTGCCAAGTTTTGGGTAACCTTCCCGATGCACTTTCTGGAAGTGCCAGGCAACAGGAGGAAGAAAAGCTTCCGGGGATTCGCCCGGCTCCACCCTTGGCTCAGCCACCAGGGAGCTGCCTCTCCTTTGTCACCCGTTGAGCACCTCCGGACTCACTCTCACTTTGCCCACAGTCAGGGCTGCTACAGAACTGAATGAGCCGATGAAAGTAAGATGCTTTCTCATCCAGAAAGCGCTGTGTAAGTGCAAGATAGGTTTGGAGGGTTTTTCGTTTCTTTGCTTGTTTTTTTTTTTTTGCACATATAGGGGCACATCTGTGTACAACGTGCTTTTGGGTAAATGGGACTAAAGTAATTTAGCCAGTGTCTATTAAAAGTTCGTTCTGTCGCAGCGGCGGCATCTCAAGACTGTAAGATCCAGCTCTGTCCCAAGGTATTTATAATTCCCGGAGAGGGATAAATCAGTCTACAAGAATATATTTTCAAAGACTTTAGACTACAAGAGAAAGGAAAATTCAGGACCGGGAGAAATTAGATGAAGGAGGTCGACTTTCAGGAAAAGGATTGAGTTGTGTTTTGAGGAAAAGAGAGGATCTGAAGGGCAGGAGGAGCCTCAGGTCCCAGCAGAGATGCTAAAATGAAACGCAGGAGGAGCTGAAGAGGACGGGGAAGGTGTGACTTCTGGCGGGTGCGCTGAGCCCACGCATCACAGCGGCCTTTGAGACCAGGGCTCTTCCAGGCTCTAGTTCTACGCCTAGTCTGGCAGGAAGCAGCCTCCACTGCCTTCCTGGGACCTGCTTTTAACTCTTTCCCCTGCTGTGTTTGATGTGTTAACACATCTGTAAGAAGGGTTAATAGCAAAGATGTGTCAAAGGACTCCCCCCTTTTTAAGATCGTGATGAAATTCCCTGGAGGATGAAATCATGTTTACTCGAAGCAAGTTGAGACAGGTTAGGAGTCGCCATCTGAATTTGGTCCAGGTAAACTGCTTTGTGATTTAATCAGCGTCCCAGGCCAAAATCAGCCCCAAGGGAGAGGCAAAGCTGTTGGGGGCCAGCGTGAGGAACTCCGCCCACGGCAAAGGTCATGAGGAAGGAGGCTTGGCATACGCAAAGGTGTGATCAAGCCTCAGGAAACCCCCTGTTCCCAACCATCTACCCCAAAACCAGAGTCTGTTTTACGCTCTCCCCCATAACCGTTTCTCTCGGAAAAGGAGTAAACGTGCAGCTCCAAGACAATAAAAATTCCTGGGCGTGATAAGAGTGTTTCAGCTCACGGACTCCTCTGAAGGTTATCTAGCCCACCTGTTCGTCCGGCCACATGTGATTGTTTACAGCCTCCCAATCTGAGAGGCACAAGATGTCTTAGACTTACTAAAGGCACATTCTTTTTGGGAGTTAAAATTATTAGTATAGTGAGTTGGTTAGGAATTATATTGGTGAAGGGTTTTTCATTTGTTGTGCCAATAATTGCTGCTAATGCCCTGCTCTGGGTGGGACAGGGATGTCTCAGGTCAAACCTCTCTGCTGACAGCCTAGCTTGTGTGACAGGATGATCCATACTCCTGCCACTAGCACATGATTGTTTACTACTTCTTAACCATAAACAGCACAGAGAGTTTTGGAGTATTTTGAGAGTCTTAATTAGCATAGGGCTTTTTCTTCTCATTGAGTAAATGATTGCCGCCAGGCCTCCATATCCTTAGGCACCTAGGAATATATTAATCAATGTATTTGGAATATAGAAAAGGAAATATAGTAGTTTTTGATGTTAGCAATACTAGACTTTTTGAGTTAATGGATTTTCTCTTTTGTAATAGATCACTGTACTTTGTTATAAATCACTGTGTCCTTGCCATGTAAAAATGTAACTTGATCAGTATCTTAAGACTAGATCTTAAGGGGAGGATTGGTGAAAGGATTTTCATTTGTTGGGTTGATGTTTGCTGCTAAATCTCCACGTTCCCTGCCCTTATAATGAATATAACTAACATATAGGAGAAATAAGTATTAACCTTTAAACATATAGGAGAAATAAATATTAACCTTTAAGCATATAGGAGAGATAGGTATTAACCTTTAAGATTAATCCTGTTAACCTTGGGTTAAATAAGTTCCTTTCTTGATTGTAACTCACTACACCCTCACCCTATAGGAATGCAACTTTATCTGGAGGGTGGTGCCTGGTTTAAGAAAAAACACCCTTGGAAGAAATAAGGTTTCTGGTTATCAGAAAGAAAGGATCATAGAATGTCAGCAGGTCTCACTCATGGCCAGAAGATGATGTAATGTCCCTAAGACCCCCGCGTGACTCTGTATTCATCCCTATGTATAACAAAAGGTATATAAGCAAACCCCAAAATAAAGAAATCGGATCAGTTTCCAGAAAGACTGTCGCTTCCACCATGTCGCTTCTTTCTTGCTCCGTTTCTCAGGCTAAATTCCCATCTGGATTTAGCCTCCTTTTCTCCACTACACTATCTTCCTACTACACTATCCGTTTCTAATCTCTCTCTATATCTGTAATTTTTCCAATGACGCCGACGCCGTCTCCACCTTCAAATTCCCTGGACCCCCGGGGCTGGACCCCGGCACAAAGCTTTAATGACTAGCTATATTTTTAGAAAGCAAGATAGCATTTAGACCAAGTTCCCTGTTTAAGCTGTGGCCAAATAAATGCTCGGTAAAGACTCTGCCTGCCAGGGCAGGAGACCCGGTTCAATCTCTGGGCCAGGAAGATTCCCCTGGAGAAGGAAATGACAACCCACTCCAGTATTCTTGCCTGGAAAAATCCCATGGACTGAGGAGCCTGGTGGGCTACAGTCCATGGAGTTCCAAAGAGTTGGACACGACTTAGCAGCCAAATACCAACAAACAAATGCCTGAAAGAGATGAAAGGGAGGTGCAAAACAAGAAAGCTCTTTCACCCTAAATTCGATTCATAAATGTCAGAATGGACTGTTGATCTATTTTCTTTGATACAAACAAAAACCAAAGGGCAAACAAAAGGTACTTCTGAGCCCTGGGCCCTGGAAGGCACCGGGTCCAATGACTAACCCAGTGGCAACAGCGCCCGGACTATGGTCTCAAAATTCAAATTTCCACTGAAAAACACCAGGGTTCCTTTTAACAAAGTAAAGCAGGAGTGGCAAGATGTACATTACCAATGTGGAATTTGAGGCAAACATATTATGATACAAAAAGGGACTTTTTTTCTTTAATGATAAGAGGGAAGTTGCATAAAGAAAACCTCAGTTCATAGCACCAACTAACCTGCAAGTATTCCGGCGGGCTACAGGCCACCAGACTGTAGCAAAATGGGGTCGCAAAATGTCGGACACGACTGAGCGACTAGTACTAATGCTACTTAACCTAAAAGTAAAGCACGCAGAACTGCTAGTGTGGGGGATGGCTGCTCTGCAGGCGTGAGGCGGGTCCCTTCGCTTAAATCGGGACGCCTCCTCTGCTTGACTCCATGCCTTGTTAGTGCTGACCGTGGCTCCTGATGACCTCAGACGGATCCAGCCACTATAAACTTCCCTCTCAGCTTCCCTCTGTTGTTTTAGCTTCTGTTGATGATGACTGCCTAGATTTGTTGTTTTACTTGGAGTTGCAAAATAATAATATTCCAATGCGATTATTCTCTCTTCATTTTTCACCCAGAATTCTATAAAGGAGAATATTCCTCCTCAATCGTCTGACTACTCTGAGGTGCTTGTCAAGATGTTTCAGTGGGCAGAGCTATGTAGCAAGGCCCGCGGGAGGCCCACGCTTCTCAGTTACCCTGGGGCAAAGAGGAATGCCATGTGAATAAGCTGGGATTTTTTTTCCCTTGAAATCGACTTGTCAGTGCTTCTACCTAAGGGGTAGTTATTATCTGGGATTTATAGTCACAGCAAGCACAAGCTTGCACAAGCTTTTCTCTGCGTGGCAGCCTCCTGTAGAGTGCCTTGGGCCCCCACGGCCCACCTCACTCAGAGGAGAGATGAAGGTGGGGTGCCTGGCCCTCTCCGGGGCACTGCTCAAAACCTCCGCTGCACTTGTTCGAGGTTGCACAGTAGCTTTAGGGCCACTCAATGCCTGACTTCAGAGCTCTTTCTAGTATGTTCAAGCATTAGTTCTTTGAGTTGTATTAGCTTCCCAGGTGGTGCTAATGGTAAAGAACCCACCTGTCAATGCAAGAGAAGTAAGAGATGAGGGTTCAATCCCTGGGTTGGGAAGAGCCCCTGGAGGAGGGCATGGCAGCTCACTCCAGTATTCTTGCCTGGAGAATCCCCATGGACAGAGGAGCCTGGCGGGCTCCAGTGCATTGGGTCGCAAAGAATCGGACACGACTGAAGCGGCTGAGCACAGAACACTGCTGATCAAGACTACATACTAACAGCAAGTCCACTACCTTGGCTGCTAATGAATATTCAACTATCATTTATATGGCAGAAATGCTTATCTAGAGGGAAATAGCTCAGTTATGCCATAAAACTTCTGAAGTTTGCTCCATTTTTGTTTTTTCTTGCAGTTTTATTGAGATGTGATTGACCACAGCCCTGCGTACATCTAAGGAATACAGCATGATGATTTGACTCCTGTAACGCCTGAAATGATTACCAGGGCAAGTTTGGTGAAGACCCATAAACTCACATAGATACAAAGGTAAAGAAAGAGAAAAACCTGTTTTTCTTGTTATGAGAACTCAGCATTACTCTCTTAACTTTCATATATATATATATATCAGATCAGATCAGATCAGTCGCTCAGTCGTGTCTGACTCTTTGCGACCCCATGAATCGCAGCACACCAGGCCTCCCTGTCCATCACCAACTCCCGGGGTCCACTCAGACTCACGTCCATCAAGTTGGTGATGCCATCCAGCCATCTCATCCTCGGGCGTCCCCTTCTCCTCCTGCCCCCAATCCCTCCCAGCATCAGAGTCTTTTCCAATGAGTCAAACGACTGATCTGATCTGATATATATATATCTATATTGACTATGCCAAAGCCTTTGACTGTGTGGATCACAATAAACTGTGGAAAATTCTGAAAAAGATGGGAATACCAGACCACCTAATCTGCCTCTTGAGAAATCTGTATGCAGGTCAGGAAGCAACAGTTAGATCTGGACATGGAACAACAGACTGGTTCCAAATAGGAAAAGGAGGACGTCAAGGCTGTATATTGTCACCCTGCTTATTTAACTCATATGCAGAGTACATCATGAGAAACACTGGACTGGAAGAAACACAAGCTGGAATCAAGATTGCCGGGAGAAATATCAATAACCTCAGATATGCAGATGATACCACCCTTATGGCAGAAAGTGAAGAGGAGCTAAAAAGCCTCTTGATGAAAGTGAAAGAGGAAAGTGAAAATGTTGGCTTAAAACTCAACATTCAGAAAATGATCATGGCATCTGGTCCCATCACTTCATGGGAAATAGGTGGGGAAACAGTGGAAACAGTGTCAGACTTTATTTTTTGGGGCTCCAAAATCACTGCAGATGGTGACTGCAGCCATGAAANAAGAGGAGAGTGAAAAAGTTGGCTTAAAGCTCAACATTCAGAAAACGAAGATCATGGCATCTGGTCCCATCACTTCATGGGAAATAGATGGGGAAACAGTGGAAACAGTGTCAGACTTTATTTTTTGGGGCTCCAAAATCACTGCAGATGGTGACTGCAGCCATGAAATTAAAAGATGTTTACTCCTTGGAAGAAAAGTTATGACCAACCTAGACAGCATATTCAAAAGCAGAGACATCACTTCGCCGACTAAGGTCTGTCTAGTCAAGGCTATGGTTTTTTCCAGTGGTCATGTATGGATGTGAGAGTTGGACTGTGAAGAAGGCTGAGCGCTGAAGAATTGATGCTTTTGAACTGTGGTGTTGGAGAAGACTCTTGAGGGTCCCTTGGACTGCAAGGAGATCCAACCAGTCCATTCTGAAGGAGATCAGCCCTGGGATTTCTTTGTAAGGAAGGATGCTAAAGCTGAAGCTCCAGTACTTTGGCCACCTCATGGGAAGAGTTGACTCATTGGAAAAGACTCTGATGCTGGGAGAGATTGGGGGCAGGAGGAGAAGGGACGACCAAGGATGAGATGGCTGGATGGCATCACGGACTTGATGGACGTGAGTCTGAGAGAACTCCAGGAGATGGTGATGGACAGGGAGGCCTGGCATGCTGCTATTCATGGAGTCACAGAGTCAGACACGACTGAACAACTGAACTGAACTGAACTGCTATATGAAACCAGTGCTCACTGCATTTACCGTGTTGTACACTACAGCCTTACTACTTATCTTAGGACTAGAAGTTTGTACCTTTTGACAACCTTCATTCAATTCCCCCTCCCTTTTGTTAAAAAAGAGAAACAATTTTTAGAAACATCCAAGTAAATAGTCTCTTCTAATATCCATATAGGTGTGTGTCTGTGTATGTGTGTTGGGGGGAGATCTGTGCACAGGTATGTATGTGTGTGTCAGCGAGCTCACTTTTTTCTTTCTTTTTTAGGCAGGAAGTGATACATTCCTGTATTTCACATTTAGAATATTATGTTGTTTGACTTGATTTAGCCTTATTCTCACTTCCAAAGATTTCTTCCTTATAGCTCCAAGTATCAGAGTGAATCTTCAGGGAAATGACACCACGAGGACACGCGGCCGATCTTTTTCTGTTCTTTTCCTGTTCCTGTTTTGTCATAACAACAGCTCAGAATAAAGCATTTCCACCAAACAGGAGCCACAGTAGCTGGGCTGGCCACACGTAAAGGTCCTGTGAGAATCAGAGGAAGGTCAGAGGGAAAACATCCAGAGTGTCCAAACTTTCTGAAACTATCAATAATTTAGGATGTAAAGGACTATTTAAGGGAAGGGTCCCCAAAGTATGACAGAGCTATTTCGAGTCTGAGACTCCTAAAAGGTTACAACAGAGCCTGGGAACACGGCTTTAACACACAAGGTCTAAAACCATGCCCACCAGCGCCAAGCTCAGGACTAAGGCAGGATTGCCAAGCCCCCCAAGAGCCCTTGGGGTCCTTCCCTCTAGGGTGAAAGTCCACAGGCTCTGTCGTGGAAGATAAAGCGGCCCCGAGCTCCTGATACAGCCCAGCACAGTGGGCTCATGCTGAACTCCAGGGACACTTTCAGAATCATCATGCCAAGGTGCTAGAGCTTGTTCCTTCCTGTTTCACAGATGAGGAAACTGAGGCTTCTGGAAGCCAGTTAGCTGATCAAGGTCACACAGGTCATAAGTGGGGAGTCTGAACTCGCCCTCAGACAGGCCTGCTCCCAACCCCTGGACACGCCTGACCTGGAGCTTCCCCCCAACCTGCCCCCTGCCTCCCCTTCAGCTGAGCCTGCCCTGGCCTGGACTGAGGGTGGGGGCGGGGTGTGATTTGACCGCCCTCTGACCGCACCTAGCAGGAACCCCGGGGTGTCTCCAGCCACCACGGGCCTCCGGCTCCCAGGGCTGCTCCTGGAAGAGCCAGTGCAGCCTTCGAGGATCGCTCGGTCTACCGCGTGGCTCTCGGACACTCGGCCCATTGCTTCTGCAGCCGAGTGCTCACGCTTGTTTGCCTCTGACGACTCCCCGCCAGCAGAGGCTGCGCCCAGTCGAATGTGTGCGGCTCCCTGGTTCCGCCCGTGGGCCCCCCACCCTGCACCGAGGCACAGCCCGCGCCTCCTCCCCCTCCACAAGCTCCCCCTCCACCCGCCCGCCTGTCTTCTCCAGGCCTTCCTTCTGCCTGCCCACTGACGGCGGGAACCTTGCCCCGGTTATTTGCTGACATTCTCACATGCTCTCCACTTGCTCTGTGCCCTAAGGCCCTCCCCCGTGGGAGGTGTGTATTTCCTTCCTCCCAGTCATGGACTTGGCCATGGGACCGGCTCCAGTCCAGAGCATCTGAAAAGAGGAACAGACGTCAGACACCGAGTGGCCAGAGCCGGGATGTGGCCCTGCTCCTGCTGGTTGAAGGGCAGAGGCCAGCACTGACTGCTCCTGCAGCCTGGGTCCCAGAGTGAAAATCACCCGATCCACAGCCGGCGTGGGGCACAGCAGAGACGGGCTCTTGCGGATGTAGTCAGTGAAGCCCTGCAATTTGGGAGGTGTTCACAGTGTAACCTGTGCTGTTTCCAGACGGGAACAGGACAACGGAGGGACTTACATCACCGAAGCTGTGCAACAAGAGGTCCTTAGTGTTGGAGGCGGGAGCACTGATTCCAGGATGCTCCATTCACTGAAACGGCTGTGGCCATCTCCTCCCCTGCCTCGTGCAAACATGCTTCTTCACAAGCAAATGCCATCTCTTAAACCACAAGATCTGTACTATTTTACATTGCACTGTGGGAGCCGAGAAACTTACCTCTTGGGTTCCCCCCACCTCCTGCGGCGACAGCCACTCCCACTTGCCCTGTGAAGGCTCACCAGCTTCCACAGCTGCAGTTTGGCCTAGACCTCAGCTGCCCCTACCCTATTTTCTTTTCACTTTTTAAAAAAATTGAAGTATAGTTGATTTGGGCTTCCCAGACAACTTTATGCATGGACACCACCAGATGGTCAATACTGAAATCAGATTAATCATATTCTTTGCAGATGAAGATGGAGAAGACACTCCCACTTGCCCTGTGAAGGCTCACCAGCTTCCACAGCTGCAGTTTGGCCTAGACCTCAGCTGCCCCTACCCTATTTTCTTTTCACTTTTTAAAAAAATTGAAGTATAGTTGATTTGGGCTTCCCAGACAACTTTATGCATGGACACCACCAGATGGTCAATACTGAAATCAGATTAATCATATTCTTTGCAGATGAAGATGGAGAAGCTCTATACAGTCAGCAAAAACAAGACCTGGAGCTGACTGTGGCTCAGATCATCAGCCCCTTATTGCAAAATTCAGGCTTTAATTGAAGAAAGTAGGGAAAACCACTTTCAGATATGACCTAAAACAAATCCCTTATGAGTATACAGTGGAAATGACAAATAGGTTCAAGGGATTAGATACGGTAGAGAATGTGCCTGAAGAACTATGGACAGAGGTTCATAACATTGTACAGGAGGTGGTGACCAAAACCAAGCAAGAGAAAAAGAAGGGCAAGAAGGCAAAGTGATTGTCTAGGAGGCCTTACAAACAGCTGTGAAAAGAAGTGAAAGGCAAAGGAGAAAAGGAAAGATATACCCATCTGAATGCAGAGTTCCAGAGAGTAGCAAGGACAGATAAGAAAGTTTTCTTAAGTGAACAAAGCAAAGAAATAGAGGAAAACAATAGAATGGGAAAGACTAGAGATCTCTTCAAGAAAACTGGAGACACCAAGGGAACATTTCAGGCAAAGATGGGGGCACTTTATGGGCACATGAAGGACACAAACAGTAAGAACCTAATGAAGCAGGAGAGATTAGAAACAGAAGTGGCGAGAATGCACAGAAGGGCTGTGCCAAAAAGATTTTAATGTTCTGGCTAACCACGACGGGATGGTCACTCAGACCCAGACATCCTGGAACGCTAAGTCAAATGGCCCTTAGGAAGCATCACTATGAACAAAGCTAGTGGAGGTGATGGAATTCCAGCTGAGCTATTTCAAATCCTGAAAGATGATGCTGTGAAAGTGCTGCACTCAATATGCCAGCAAATCTGGAAAACTCAGCAGTGGCCACAGGACTGGAAAAGGTCAGTTTTCACTCCAATCCCACAGAAAGGCAATGCCAAAGAATGCTCAAACTATCACACAGTTGCCCTCATTTCACATGCTAGCAAGTTCAGTTCAGTTCACTTGCTCAGTCGTGTCCGACTCTTTGCGACCCCATGAATCGCAGCACCCCAGGCCTCCCTGTCCATCACCAACTCCTGGAGTTCTCTCAGACTCACGTCCATCGAGTCTGTGATGCCATCTAGCCATCTCATCCTCGGTCGTCCCCTTCTCCTGCCTCCAATCCCTCCCAGCATCAGAGTCTTTTCCAATGAGTCAACTCTTCCCATGAGGTGGCCAAAGTACTGGAGCTTCAGCTTTAGCATCCT
>SJXO01000527.1:609972-642826 GCA_006408615.1 Connochaetes taurinus
TAAAGTAATGCTCAAAATTCTCCAAGCCAGGCTTCAGCAATACGTGAACCGTGAACTCCCTGATGTTCAAGCTGGTTTTAGAAAAGGCAGAGGAACCAGAGATCAAATTGCCAACATCCGCTGGATCAACGAAAAACCAAGAGATTTCTAAAAAAACATCTATTTCTGCTTTATTGACTATGCCAAAGCCTTTGACTGTGTGCATTACAATAAACTGTGGAAAATTCTGAAAGAGATGGGAATACCAGACCACCTGACCTGCCTCTTGATAAACCTATATGCAGGTCAGGAAGCAACAGTTAGAACAGGACATGGAACAACAGACTGGTTCCAAATAGGAAAAGGAGTACGTCAAGGCTGTATATTGTCACCCTGCTAATGGTGGATGGCATCACCGACTCAATGGACATGCGTTTGGGTAAACTCTGGGAGTTGGTGATGGACAGGGAGGCCTGGCATGCTGCAGTCCATGGGTTCGCAAAGAGTCGGACACAACTGAGCGACTGAACTGAACTGAACTGGGACCGTCACGTGTGGCACAGGACCCTGGGGAAGCCAGTCTCACTCACAAGGTAAATACAAATGGGCAATATCTAGGGTGGGGTGCAGGGAGGGGACAGAAGGAGTGGAGCACCTTGGGAGAGACTGCGGCTGAGGAAGGGCCAGGCCAGTGTTAGCGGGTCGGAGCCAGGGCCTCTGGAATAGATGTGCACTGTGAGCTGGTCCATCAAGTGGCTGAGGCCTGAGCAAACTAAGAATTCTGCTGCTCATTCAGAGATGAATGGGGAGGACTTCTCTGGGGTCCCATGATTAAAACTACGCTCACAACGCAGGAAGCACAGGTTCGACCCCTGGTCAGGGAACTTCCACTTGCTGTCAAGAAAAACTGTCCAGCAAAACGCTGATGCTGTTTGCATGAGAGTGATAGGATGACTCATTTCCCCCTTTATTTCTGGGGATTTCCATGGACCTCTAATTCTTTGGCCACCTGATGCGAAGAACCAGTTCATTGGAAAAGACCTGGATGCTAGCAAAGATTGAGGGCAGGAGGAGTAGGGAGCAGTAGAGGATGAGGTGATTGGATGGCATCACCGACGCGATGGACATGAGTTTGAGCAAGCTCTGGGAGTTGGTGATGGGCAGGGAAGCCTGGTGTGCTACAGTCCATGGGGTGGAAAAGAGTAAGACACGACTGAGCGACTGAACAGCAACGACCAGTGGTTAAAGCTTTGTTTCCATTGCAGGGGGCAAGGGTTCAATTCCTGATTGGGAAACTAAGATCCCAATCGCCACAGGGCTGGAAAACAAAACAAAACAATAACAATAACAATAACAACAACAAACAAAGATCAACCAGAAGACCCAAGGGGACTAACCTGATTAGATCCACACCTAACTGTAGAACCAGTGTTGTCAAATTCGTGGGCTTGATGCAGTGAGGCCAAACAAACCCAAACATGGGAGTTTGGGACAGAGAAATGTTTATTGCAGAACCAAGAAAGGAGAACAGGTTTTTGGCTTGGGCTCAAAAACCCCAAACTCTCCAATGGATTTTGGAGAAGAATTTTTACAGGCAAATGTACAGACTTGAGAGTGTGTGAGTTCTTCTCTTTGGTTGTTGGTGAGGTAACAGGGCGGTTCACCAAGGATTGTATGCTCAGCCTGAAGTCACCATCCTCCACCTGGGTGGGGGCCTTAATTCCTGCAGAAGATATATCAACATATATGTCTCCCTTGAGGCACGCTAGGACTGCCCTTCTGTTTCTTGACTGCTTTCCCTTTGTTCTGCACTCCCTCAGTTCCCTGGTGACTGCCTGAATCTGTCCTTTGGAGCTCAGGGAAGGTCTAGGAGGCTGGAGCTTCAGCTACAAGCAAGAAATGGGGGACATGGAAATGTTACCGTGGCTGGGAGGGCCTCCCGCGGCTCCACGTGGTTTGACCACTTCTTGGCAGCAGAGTGGAGAGAGAAGGTGGACGGGGCCACAGAGGACCGGGGACCAAGCACTGTCTGCAGTTAGGAGGTCCCTGGCCATCTTTGAGGATGTAGCTCCTGAGGACACGGGAAGGAAGGTGAACTACAGGCCTGAGCTGCAGGTGGCAGCGGCAGGAAGGTCATCATCTGGGAGTCTGCTGCCTCCTCCGCCAGCTCCCTGCCTGCCTCTCTCCCTCTGCCTTGCGGGTCTTCACCTCCCAGGTTCTTAGAACTAAGGACACTGGCTGTCTGGCTGGTGGTAGGTGCAGAGTCACAGCCTTGATTTTCTATTTGATCTCAAGGAAGGCTGATGGTCCCTGTGGCAGGCTTAGCTTCAAAGGTCCTGCTGTTCCGTGTCCCGGAAGAGTTGCAAACAGTGGAGATCATAGCAGTGGGGCAGAGACCAGTGGAATTGAGTGGGTTACCTAGGGGTGCCCTGTGCGTCTTGGCGCTGGACAGGCAGGACTGTCTGGGGGTCAGGGGCTGCCCTAAGGGGCCCTGCGGGGGGGAGGACACGCGACATGAGTCTCTCCGCCTGCCTGGGTCCCCAAGGTCCCAGCTCCTTGAATACAACCCGGCCTCGAGGGAGCAGCCTTCTCCCAGCCCTTTCCTGCGGCCCCACGGCGCTGTCTCCGCACGCCCGTCACACACCTTGACGGACTGGCTACTGGGCCCCGAAAGCCCCGTCTCCCGGGCAGCTCGATGTGCAGACGAGGAGCCGGGGCTCCCAGGACGTTAGAGAAGGTGACTTTCAAGTCGACCTCCCGGGTCTGGGCCGAAGGCAGGCAGGAACTAGCCCGAAAGCGAAGCTCGGTCAAAGAGCCCAAGGGGAAGACGGACAGCCCGGGGGCGGGGCGCGCCCTCTGGGCGAGGCGTGTCCTCCAGACGGGGCGCGGCGTCGGGCTTCTCCGGGGCTTCTCGCCCTCCCGGCGCCCGCCTGTCGCCCAGGGGCGTGGCCCGGGCCAGGGGCGTGGCCGGAGCGGGGGCGTGGCCCGGGCTGGGGCGTGGCTTGGGGGTCCTGGCCGCGGCGGAGCCTGGGGGCGGGTCTCGGGCCGGGGGCGTGGCCCGGGCTGGGGCGGGGCTTGGGGGGCCTGGACCGCGGCGGAGCCTGGGGGCGGGTCTCGGGCCGGGGGCGTGGCGGAGCGGGGGCGTGGCCCGGGCTGGGGCGTGGCGTTGGGGCAGCGGGGCGGAAATGCGCCGGTAGAGGCTCGGGCGGCGGGCTTCGCGGGGTAGCGAGGGTCGCGGTGCTCGCGGACCGGCGGTCGTGTGCGCCTGGCGGCCCTGGTGAGGCGGCAGGGCCCCGAGGTTCCGGGTGGGCGGTGGGCGCGGTGCGAGTCCGCTGTGTTGCGGGGATCCGGGCTCCCGGGCCTCCGGGCCTCCGCAGGGGCCTCGGCGGTGGGCTGGGGTTAGCCGCGCGGCTCGCCGGCGCCGGCCCGGCGCGCGGTCAGCTTAGCGACGTCTGTTCCTTTTTCAGGGAAGCGCAGGGCCTGGCGCCGGACGCGGCCTCGCGCCCTCGGGAGACTGAGCCTTGGCGACCCCGCGGGGTCCTCCCGGGTGCGGCGGATGCCTTCCCCGGCCTTCCTGGGCGCCCTGTGCCTGGCGCTGAGCTGTTTGGGCGGCGCGCACGGGCTCTGGAGGAGGTGAGCCGCCGAAGGGGCGCGGGGCGCGGGTCTGCGGGGAAACGGGGGTGGACCCGGGCGCCCGAACCTGCGAGCGGCTCTAGGGAGGGCGCACGCGCGCATTCCGACCAGGGTCGGTGCGATCCTGGCGAAGTGGTCGTGGTTCCTCTTTCCTAGTTTCTTTCTCTCGCCCTCCCTCCCCCCGCCTCGTTCCCTCTTTCCATTCTTTCCTATGCAACCGACGAATTAGGAGTAAACAGGGGCTCTGGGAGAGGATTCGCATTATACTTCTGTAGAGGAGACAGAGATTTGAGTACCAGATTGGAATTTTCTTCTATTTTATTTGGATAATGATCTTGTTAATAGAAGGAGTTCATACTTCACTTGCAGGCGTGGGAAAAGTTCAGTTTTCGTTTTTAATGAACCATCGTTGTTGTTTTATCATTTACTTTAAAAGGTAACATTAAATTTCAGTTTTCCAAGGAAGTGTTATATTCTGAAAACGGGCTGCATTAAATAACTAAGCCTTGCCCTCAAGTTAAGAGCGGTTCACTAGAGAGGTAGTGTGGAGTGCGGACTGAGTGTGAACTGCTGGCTCACATCCAGATGTGTGATCCAGAGCCCTCCACCAAGGTCGTTCAGCCCGAAGTCCCCAGAGTGATGGCACCTGCCTCCTAGCGCCAAAGCCAGAAGGCATCAGTTAAAGCACGGAACGTGCCCCGAGCCACGCCTGGCCTACAGTGATCAATGCTGCAGGCCCCCTCCATAGGGGGACTGCAAGTTGCGGACTTCCAGAGATGCAAACGTGTTCACATATCCAGTTACGTAACTTAGTCCACGTGTCTGGCATACTTGTCATGTGCAACTGAAATAATTGGCGAGCAAGGCAGGGGTTCGAGACTACGAGGGTGACTCAGAGCCTGAGGGCCTCACGGGTCAGCAGGGTTTTCCCAGGCCCCCTGCCTCTGGTTGGGAGGCTTTTCTCTCTACAGCGCAGTCAGCGTCTCCACTGATCAGAGAGGATCTCTCTTACACTCACAGCACTCTTTAGCTGGGGTGGTATGTGGTAATTGCATTACAGACATTGTTGAGACTTGAGTTTTATTGTAAACTGGTCTAGTTTTACTGATCTCTGCCTACTCTTCCAGCCTCGGTTTCCGCCTTTGTGAAATAAGGTTTTCATACCGAGGGGAAAAAAGCACTTCTACAGTCCATGGGGTTGCTAAGAGTCGGACACGACTGAGCAACTTCACTTTGACTTTTCACTTTCCTGCACTGGAGAAGGAAATGGCAACCCACTCCAGTGTTCTTGCCTGGAGAATCCCAGGGACGGGGAGCCTGGTGGGCTGCCGTCTTTGGGGTCGCACAGAGTCGGACACGACTGACGCAGCTTAGCAGCAGCAGCAGCAGCAACACTTCTCTCAGCACTAATACTCATGCATTCTTTTTTCTCTTGTACTGAGCATTTGCTCATTAGTTCAGTCTGAGAAAAGTTTTTAAATATTGTGAATTCTCTGCTTATTAAACAGTACTCAGTTATTTACGAAACTGTTATGTAAGAAATTATTTCTGTTTGGCTTTTGCTTCTTCTAAAATTTCATCTATCCTAACAAAATAAAATTTCATCTATCCTGAATGATATGCCTGCTTGAGTTATATGCCGTGTTGCTACTGATGTTTTCCATCTGGAAAGTGAGTATTTCCACAGGCCAGCCTTTCTGCCCCCATCTCTGTGTGTGCCAAGCCTTGCCAGCCTGGTGGAAGGGCTTCTGCTGAGGGATGTATGAATGCTATTCCACAGCCCCTTATGGAACGTCTCAGGGTCAGATGGGTTTCGTGGGGACATTGGAAGAAGTCCTTAGGCTCCCAAGTCACGCACCCTGCAGAGAACAAGATTCCAGTGGCTGGGGTGGTGCCAAGCCCTGTGCAGCCCTGGGTGCAGCCCTGGGTGCAGCCCTGGGTGCTGTGGCCCGATGAGCTATAGGAACCACTGTTTCCAGTCTTGTGGGTGTCGCACGTGCTGCTAAGGGCTCATTGGTCTGCATCTGTCCCGCCTGAGCCTCTGAGGAGAAAGGGGCTTTCTGACCAGCCCTTCACTGCAGAGCCTTCCCGGCTGCCTGGTCCAGAATCCCAACCCCCTCCCCACCTGCCAGGCTTCCCAGGTGGTGCGGTGGTGAACAGTCTTCCTGCCAGTGCGGGAGGTGCAAGAGATGTGGGTTCGATCCCTGGGTCGGGAAGATCCCCTGGAGAAGGAAATAAAACCCACTCCAGTCATGTCCAGAGTCGGACATGACTGAGCACGCAGCACGCACCCCAGCGGACAGGCCTGCTGCCCTTGGCCCCGGGCCGTGCCGTCTGTTTTCTCAGTAAGTGTAGTCATTGTCTCCCTCACCGGCTGGCGCTGCAAGAGAGTAAGGACTCGGCCCCCCAGTCCTCTCAGCGACCCCCTCCCCACCGACAGCAGCGCCTGGGGACCCGTCCGCACGCTCCTGCCCACAGCAGAGCCTGGGGACGCAGACCCCTCCCCGCAGCAGCAGCAGCGCCTGGGGACCCGGCCGCCCACTCCTGCCCACAGCAGCGCCTGGGGACTCGGACCCCTCCCCGCAGCAGCAGCAGCCCCTGGCGTGCAGCTGGCATTCAGTGTTTATTGAATGATCAATGGATGAATTAATTTTTCTGTAACTCAAGTTATAGAGTAAGCTCTTGTCTTTTTGCAGTGATGACCTTGAGTGGAGCAAACTAATCATGGTTCACCACTGGCCTGCGACCGTGTGCCAGGTGAGTTCTACAGGGACCGGTGACGCCCATGGAGAGGAGGTCCCGTGCAGGCTCCTCCCCAGCACCTCTCACTGACCGAGCCCCTGGCCCACCCGCCCCTCAAGGCAGAGCCCTTCCAAGCAGAGACCGTGCCTCCAAGAGGCCCTGTGTGAGGAGCCAGGGGCCCTGCCCTGAGAACCAGGTGGCGACACAGATGCCAGAGCAGGTCTGTCCTCTGCTCAGGGGCCCTCGGCTCATGCCCCCTTGGAAAGCTGCACCTTGACCCCAGTTTTCCCCCACCAAAGGCTCATCCAAGACTCTGGTTGAAGAGCTGGGGTAGAAAAGCCCCTGTGGGTGCTTGGCTTTGCCCTCCACTTCCTCGTGCCGTGGGAAAGCCTGCCTGCTTTGGACTGTGTTTCCTTGGGGATGGGAGCAGGGCACGGTTGGTCATCCTGCCCTCTGCCCCCTAGTCTGAGCCTTCTGACGTCAGATATTGCCGTCACCTAAACCAGGCCTGCCCTCATTTCCAGACCAGCCATGCAGAGAAGCGCCTCCCACATCAGAAGGGGTTTAAGCAGGAGGGCTTGCAGGTGAGCCGGCTCCTCACCACACCCAACGTGCACTGTCCCTCCCTTGTTCACTGTGGGCACTGGGCCCAGGTTCTGATGCCACCACCTGATAGTCGAGGTGTATTTCTTAATGGTTATTTATTTCAGAAAAGATCCATTTTAGCGAAACAAGTTGGAGGTTCCTGTAAAGTAACTCCATGAGTTAATTATTTGACTCTCATCTTGCGTTTTTGTTGGCTCTAGATTCTCAGTGCTTATTATTGCATTATTGCGTTTGAACCTGGTGCCTAAACAGATCTGAATGCACCTGGGTGCCATGTCCGCCTCTGGTTCCCAGTTTTTGATTGCATGACAAGAAAATTATTCATGGGTAACTGTGGTGTTGGAGAGGACTCCCGAGAGTCCCTTGGACTGCGAGGAGATCCAACCAGTCCATCCTAAAGGAGATCAGCCCTGGGATTTCTTTGGAAGGAATGATGCTAAAGCTGAAACTCCAGTACTTTGGCCACCTCATGCGAAGAGTTGACTCATTGGAAAAGACTCTGATGCTGGGAGGGATTGGGGGCAGGAGGAGAAGGGGACGACCGAGGATGAGATGGCTGGATGGCATCACTGACTTGATGGACGTGGGTCTGAGTGAACTCCAGGAGTTGGTGATGGACAGGGAGGCGTGGCGTGCTGTGATTCATGGGGTCGCGAAGAGTCGGACACGACTGAGCAACTGAACTGACTGAACTCTGAGTGCATCCATCAGATGGACTTAATTTTCAGGCACATTAAAAAAATAGCTGTTAAATTATGTTTTCAAAATTTTTGGTTCACCTTTTTCAAATAAAACATCCAGCCCCCGCCCTGTGTGGTACCCTCATGAACATTGTTTATCGTAAATTACCACAGAATTTATTTTGTCTTAGGATTTCATTGATATTTGTTGAAAGAAAGGAAGGTTGCTGAGTGTATTTAATAAACAAGAAACCACTTGTCTCCTGTCTTCTTCATAGGAAGCTGGGAGCCACTGCAAAGACCCTCCAAATTACTGGACAATACACGGATTATGGCAAGTACTTCCTGCATTTAAAACTTCAGCAGCCCCAGAAGCCGGCTAACCTGGGGTTCTGGCTTCACTCTGTCCAGACATGTATTCTGGTAATTTCTGTTAGGAGTTTACTCAGCAGGCCAGAAGCTTGTTGAGAAACATCTTTAGTCTTTCTAACATGACCTGCCTTCTGCTGTCCTTGAGTTCTGTTTTGGTAGAATGATAACAGTCTAGCTTAAATACGCATTTAGGGGTTCTGGGTACATTTTCGATCACTGAATTTTAATTTTCTCATTTTCTTCTTTTGAACCCAAGAAGTTAATGCATAAATATAAATGTAAGTATGTTATACATATGTGATTTGTATCTATAGTATGCACACTTCACAGACACCCAGATTTTTTCTTCGGGTTTTGCCTGCAGCCTGTTTAGTTTTTTTTTTGTGGCGTGTGCATGTATGTATTCATGACATCAAACCGTGTGCGTTTGTTTGTCCAGAGGGAGCGGCCGGGTCTCCCCCTCCCTTGAGAGGCAGGCAGTCCTGGCTCCTGCTGGCCCCCGGTGTCCCTCGGGGACAGGGTCAGTGGAATGCTGGTTAAACAGGGGCCTGAGGACTGGGCCTCATCCCACCTCTGGTTTTCTGTGACTTCACTGGTGCCTTCGGCAGCCCTCCAGCTGGAGGGACGGCACCCAGCTCTGTGGGGAACTGGGCTACTTTCGGGGGCTGGGCCAGGCTGGAGAAAGCAGGTTTGGTCCCTCGTGATCTAAGCTGCATGTGGAGATGGAGCGTGGACCCATCCAGAATTGGACGCGTGAGGACAGAATCAGGCACAAGTGGAGGGACACGTGCTCTGCTAAAACATTCCAGCAGCCAACCTTGAGTCGTCACCGGGCACGTCCTGAGCACGACACGTACCTTGTATCAATGATCCTCATCACCTTTAAAAAGGTGGAACCTCTTACCGTTCTCAGGCTATGCTTGTTGAACGGAGATTTGCAAGTAACTCAAAAAGTGTTGGTTGCTCAGTCGTGTCCAGCTCTTTGCAACCCTGTGGACTGTAGCCCGCCACGCTCCTCCGTTCATGGTATTCTCCAGGCAAGAATACTGGAGTGGGTTGCCATGGCTTTCTCCAGGGTATCTTCCCAATCCAGGGATCGAACCTGGGTCTCTTGCATTGCAGACAGACTCTTATCACAGAACCACCAGGGAGGTGCCAGAACCTGGCCAGATATCTCCACTGACCCAGCTCTGGGTCGCCCCCTACTGGGCTGTCTATTTGCTTCCTGCGCGGGAAAGCCTGTTGGCACTGTGCCTGAAGTTTGGAGCAACTTTCCGCTTTGAAGGGAACTCCAGTAGTGCCCGCTTGTGCCCAAGCGTGACTCACGCCCTTTCATTCTCTCCAGACCACAATTTGAGTGTTTTCTCATGCCATTTGGAACCAGCCAGACCAAGACTAATTTCTCTTTATTTTTTCAACTCTAATTTCAAGGCCTGATAAAAGTGAAGCATGTAACCGATCCTGGCCCTTTAATCCAGAGGAGATCGAGGTACTAACTTTAATAGTGTTCCCACCGCAGAGTGCCCCAAAGACTCGCTCCTCCTCTAGGTGTGCCCTCAAAGCTGTGTTTAAAGTGTGTTCACCAGCATTTATGGGTATCTAAACAGCCCCACGGATTAAGGATGAGCTGTGTTTCAGTAAGTCCTCTGCCCTGGGCCCGATGGGCTGCAGCGATGTGTGAGGGGCGGCAGGGTTGAGCAGGCCGGCCCTGGCTCTCGCCTGTGGCCCATGGTTCCTAGTCTGAGCGCCCTGCCCGCTGGGCATGAGCTCAGGCACATGTACTGCCCTGGCTTGCAGGACTGCCGTGGCCCCAGGGTGTCCTTTCTGGCTGTGGGTGGGCTTCTCAGTGGGGCCGGTGAGCAGGAAAGAGAGGATGGGCCTTTCCAGGACAAAGACTTGTATTGCAGAGTAACTCTGGGCTCTGAGGTTGCAAGAGCTGGTAGTAGCCACACACACACACACACGTGAGCGCAGCTTTCCATGGGATGCTGACAACCCCTCGTGTGTGATGGTCAGCTGTCAGGGACTCATGACTTCGTACCTGGACTTAGCGGGCAGGGTCTGTGAGTTCCTGAGACCTCTCTGAAAATGTGGAGCAGACTTGGGATTTGCCAGAATTGTGGGCCCTTCCCAGGACTACACGGCCCCCAGAAGGACCAGGTAATCGCATCCAAACCAGTCACAGGTTCTCATGCCAGCAGCACATCGGGCACTGTGCCAGGGGCCAGGCAGAACCAGGTGTGGTCTCCGGCCCCCCCTGCCTGCAGCCAGGAGCCGGGACAAACGTCCCCTCTGGGTGCCTGGAGGGGAGGGTAGTCAGAGCTGAGGACGGCAGGCCTGGGCCCGGCTCTCCGGAGGAGGTAGTGGTGAGCTGGGATCCAGCTTAACCAGAGACAGGAGAGGCAGCAGCCTGTGCAAAGGCCCTGGGGTAGGACAGAGCTTTGAAGCAGCTGGGAGAAAGCCAGTGTGGCTGGGGGTGAGCCGTGGGCCCGGGCAGTGTTCCTGAGTCCTGTGTGCTGGTTAAGGCTTGTGTGTCTGAGTAAGATGCAGACATGGTCTTTAGAAACATTCAAGCTGGAGAGAGAAGGAAGCCAGTGTTATGGCTTGATGCTTTTGTGGGGTTTTTAATGCTGAATAATACTCCCTTGTGTGGGTGGACATGGTCTGTCTAGCCGTTCACCGTCAGAGCTTATATTTTCACATACGCTTTCACGATTCCCCAGACTTCACTTTTACGTGCGTCTTAAGAAGCAGGTCATGCAAAATACACTGAGTCATTTCACTCATCTGAGTGCTACTAACTCGCAGAGCTCAGTTTTGTTTGCTTTTTTTTAATGTGCCCATTTATCGGGTCTGCCTTTTAGGTCTGAGTTGTCCAGCCTCACGTGGCTTTATTCTCACTGCTGTCTTTACGTGCAGGACCTTTTGCCAGACATGAGGATGTACTGGCCCGATCTGCGCCATCCGTCCAACTACAGCCACCAGTTCTGGTGAGTCTGCGTCCCCAGGCCCGTCTTGGGCCCCACAGCCCAGGTGTGAGGAGGCACCGCGGGAGCAGGGCTCCTGAGGCTGCGGAGCTGGCGCGGCCTCGCGTGTGCCGCGGCCTCTTTGGAGCGGTCCTCCAGTGGATGAGACGTGAGGGCGAGGGGGAGGCACCCTGAAAACTTGCTTTTTAATCCATTATGTCCTTCATTTTGTGTGCTTGCTAAGTCACTTTGATTGTGTCTGACTCTTTGCGACCCCATGGACTGCAGCACGCCAGGCCTCCCTGTCCATAACCAACTCCCAGAGTTCACTCACTCAAACTCATGTCCATTGAGTCGGTGATGCCCCAGCCATCTCATCCTCTGTCGCCTTCTCCTCCTGCCCCCAATCCCTCCCAGCATCAGGGTCTTTTCCAGTGAGTCAATTCGCATGAGGTGGCCAAAGTACTGGAGCTTCAGCTTTAGCGTCATTCCTTCCAAAGAAATCCCAGGGTTGATCTCCTTTAGGATGGACTGGTTGGATCTCCTTGCAGTCCAAGGGACTCTCAAGAGTCTTCTGGAGAAGTTAAATTTTGGAGAAGAGCTTTTTGAAACAAAGCAGAGTGACAATGACATCTGTGCTCGTTCGTGGGTATTCGGATTGCGAGCTCACTCGAGGGTGTGTGGCTGGGAGGTGGTGCACGCACGGCTCTAGGTCTGGAGGCTTTAAAAGTTTGGGAGACGAACAGTCCACGTCTCCAGTGCTGGCTCTGAGCGACCTGAGGTCTGGAAAGTGATTTCAGAACAGACTGTGGCCTACATGGGTTGAAATAGTGAAAAACAATAAGAGCACTTCATGGTGTATTTAAAAATAAAAACTCTTCGGTGGCTAGGTAAGCAGAAGAGATGTCAGCAGTTAGAATATTCCAGGTAGAATCAGTCAGGCTTTTGCCAAAGCTTAAAAATAGACCAGTAAACACAGACAAGGCATCTCCCCAGGTGGCACAGTGGTAAGGAACCTGCCTGCCATGCAGGAACAAAAAGAGACACAGGTGTGATCCCTGGGTCAGGAAGATTCCCTGGAGGAGAGCATGGCAACCCACTCTAGTGTTCCTGTCTGGAGAAGCCCATGGACAGAGGAGGCTGGTGGGCTACAGTCCATGGGGTTGCAGAGTCGGACAGGACTGAGTGACTAACACGCACACACAGAACACAAAGAGGGCCTTCGGTGGGGTGAGTCCTTCAGCGTCTGATGCAATGCTGTGGGCAGAGCACACACTTGGCTTTGTGTTCTAATAAGGGCAAAATGATGCACCTTTCAGGTTGGGTGTTTAAAGGATGCACTTAGAAGCTTGTTCTAAATGACGAAGGTGGCGTTCGTGCCTTTGGATGTAGAGATGGTGCTCACGTGGCCGGGTGCTTACCAGCTCACTGGTTACTGCCCGAGGGTGGCTATTGCCCAGGTCACCTTGCTATCTTGGATCAAATGTCCGCAGAGGTGTCCTGGCCTCTCCTGTCCTTAAGGGGGAGGCTTATGTCAGAAAACTTTTCTCTTTAATCTCAAATGGGAATTGTGTATGCAAAGGAGAGGGTCCTGGTATCGGTTGGTGCTCAAGATAGTTCCCTAAGATTAAATCTGTTAACAAAACCAGCCATCCTGAAAAATACTGTCTACATGACCGTCTGCAAAATAGGGGTGTTATTGGTTTCTGATTCTTGTAAGAAAAAGAAGGACTTCCCAGCAGGTTAAGTGGTAAAGAATCAGCCTGCTAATGCACGAGATGTGGGTTTGACCCCTGGGTTGGGAAGATCCCCTGGAGGAGGAAATGGCTACCCACTCCAGTATTCCTGCCCTGGAGAATCCCATGAACAGAGGAGCCTGGTGGGCTCCCGTCCGTGGGGTTGCAAAGAGTTAAACACGGCCAAGCATCTAAACAACAAGAAAAAGAATGAGAGTTTGGTCATCTCTAACATCTGTTGAGTTAACTTGCTCTGGAAACAACAGTGGACGTTTCTTGACTATTACATGCTGGGAGCGGTTTGGGCGTGTGTGACTGCTTCCGCCCCTGACTTCTCCAGCTCCTTCTGTGGAAGATTCTAGAATGACTGTCCTTGTTGTGCAGAAACTGAGGCCCCCGTAATTCAGTTTCACGTTCAGCTAGTTGAAAGAGTCTCCTTTTTCTACTTCATAGAGTTTAGAAAGTTAAGAAATAATTCATTGTAGGTGCTATTGTAGATGAAGAAAGTTCACTATTCATGTTATTAATATCGCCTCCTGGTTTTCTCGCGGCTCAGCTCATAAAGAATCCATGTGCGATGCAGGAGACCCTGGTTTGATTCCTGGGTCAGGAAGATCTGCTGGAGAAGGGACACCCACTCCAGTATTCTGTCCTGGAGAATTCCATGGCCTGTGTAGTCCATGGGGTCGTAAAGAGTCAGACACGACTGAGCGACTTTCACTTTCATATTTCCCTTTCATGGTTTTCCTGGGCCCGGGAGACTGGTAGCTCACAGCCGTTGCCCTCGCTCAGGACTACTCCCTGGTGATGCTACCGAGGAATCAGTGACATTTACGTTGTGCTTCTGTGAGACTGCATGTGGGTGCCTTCTGAGCGCTTGAGTGACTCTCTGTATTAAATCTTTGTGAATTAATCGTTAATAAAGCTGATGCCCGTGTGGTTTTTCCATGCTAACTGTGGTTAGCTTCTGAATTGACAAGTTGTCAGTCATTCTAAAGGCGGGTTAACAAAACCAGCCAATTGATTGGTTGGCAGCGTGGGGCATTGGAAGGGCCCCGAGCATGGGTTGAGGCAGGCCGGGGTTGCCTGGCTGGGCGGCTGTGAAGCTGGGCTGCTCACTGGCCCCTGTGAGCCTCGGTGTCCCTGCTTGTAAACCAGCAGTTACGTTTTCGCTTTGCGGCATTGTGAGGCTCGAGTGAAGAATGGGTGAACGTTTTGCAAACCTTTGTTGCGTGCCTGTGTGGTCAGTCGTGTCTGACTCTGCCTGTGCTCCGTCCGTGGAATTCTCCAGGCAGGAGTACTAGAGTGGGTTGCCATTCCCTTCTCCAGGGGATCTTCCCGACCCAGGGATCAAACCCACGTCTCCTGCGCTGGGAGGTGGATTCTTTACCACCGAGCCACCTGGTTTAATTTTCGATAAAACATGAGCATTTGTTATCAGTAGTGGTGTTTTTCTTCAGTACAAATCACTGCTTGTTTGCGGGCATTTGGCTGGGCTGTCGCTTCCGTGCAGTCGTCTCTGTAGATGACGTCTACGCTGCAGTGAGCTCGGGGAACTGGCTCAGGCCGTCCTGGTGATGCGTGAGCCTGCCTTTTCTCGCCAGTGGCCGAGGTGTGGCCGTCCAGCCGCGCCCGTCACGCCCCCTGCTGTCCAGCCAGGGCTCCCCGGGAGGACACCCAGAGCCATGTCATCCTGTGAAGCCTGAACAGCGGCGATCGTGTCTTTCTCAGTTGGGTTTGTTGTTAATCTCAGACGCGAGTTGGAGCCGCCTGGCGGAGGAAGGCCTGGAGAACACTGACGAGGGTTGGTGGTGCTCGACTGGGCCCGGCGGGGCCTGGGGCCTGTGCTGAGAGGAGGACGCCTGTCCTTCCCGCTTTGTGAAAATGACAGTCTGCCTCCTGCCCGGATGCCCTGCACGAGCAGCCGTGCAGGTGGCTTACTGGGAGGTCGTGTCGTTACCTTTTAAAGAGAAAAGTGAAGTAGCTCAGTCGTGTCCGACTCTTTGCGATGCCATGGACTATAGCCTACCAGGCTCCTCCATCCATGGGATTTTCCAGGCAGGATACTGGAGTGGGTTGCCATTTCCTTCTCCAAGATTACCTTTTAACCAGAGTTGTTTGTTTTTTTTTAAACACACCCTTTCAGGAGCCATGAGTGGAAGAAGCACGGGACCTGTGCCGCCCAGCTGGATGCCCTCAATTCCCAGAGGAAGTACTTTGGCAAGAGTCTGGATCTGTATAAGGCGCTGGCCCTGACCAGGTGGGAGACCCAGGCCTGTAGGCTCGCCTCCCGCACCCCACTCTCCCAAGTCACTGCACACCCACCCCCTAGTCCTGGGGATGAGCGGGGCTACGAGTTGCCCAGTGCAGCATCCCTGACTTGGGTACCATGGTCCCGGGAACCGGGCAGTGGAGTCATGCTGAGAAACACATACCTCCTCCCTCGAGCCTTTCCAGACCCCTGGGGGCCTGACTGCATGGAGTGGACTCAGAGACTCAAGGGGCTCATCACACAGGTCCGGGGAGAAGTCGCCCGCGCGGGAGACCCCTGGGCACCTCCCTCTTATCAGACTCCAGGGAGGAAGGCACCCCCCGTTCACCAGCACAGACCTCACGGTCCTGGCTCATAAGCAGCGTGAGTCCGGCCAACTCTGCAGCCCAGGTTTTATTGAATCCAGCAGGAAAAGGAGAGTATGTGCTTACGTTGAAAGTTTCAAGGTCAAATATTTGAATAATACGTCCCTTCAGCCAACAACTACTTACTAAGGACCTCCTGGTTACCCTTCCTGAATCTGCGTGGCTTTCCATACTCATGCGCAAGTGCAGAGTTGCTGAATTCTGGGACCCCTGGAGCATCAGCCAGGCCCACGGGGGTGGACGGGCCGAGTCTTGGCCTCCCCGGAGTGTGTTCCCTGGGGCCTGCCGAGGAAGGGTGTTCCTGCCCACTGAGTGTCTGATGGGGACTATGTAGAACCGCTATAGAGAAGTCATAGAGTCTCCCAGCTTCTCCAAGGAAAATAAAAAGTCTCAGTGCTCACAAACTTAAAGCTAAGGCGTCAAAACACATCCTGTCTATTTTGCTCTGTGTTATAAACCACTGGGCTTCCCAGGCAGCACAGTGGGAGGGACCCGCCTGCTGTTCAGGAGACATGAGACGCAGGTTCAGTCCCTGGGTGGGAAGATCTCCTGGAGGAGGGCATCGCAAGCCACTCCAGTGTTCTTGCCTGGAGAATCTCATGGACAGAGGAGCCTGGAGGGCTACAGTCCATGGGGTCACAAAGAGCAGGTTAAAACCACGTGCTTTAGAAAGTGATTCAAGGCGTTGAAAGTGTTTTAAAGATTTATCTAATTTGGAGTTGTTTGGAGAAGGCAATGGCACCCCACTCCAGTACTCTTGCCTGGAAAATCCCATGGACGGAGGAGCCTGGTAGGCTGCAGTCCGTGGGGTCGCTAAGGGTCGGACACGGCTGAGTGACTTCCCTTTCACTCTTCACTTTCATGTATTGGAGAAGGAAATGGCAACCCACTCCAGTGTTCTTGCCTGGAGAATCCCAGGGATGGGGGAGCCTGGTGGGCTGCCGTCTCTGGAATCGCACAGAGTCAGACACGACTGAAGCGACTCAGCAGCAGCAGCAGGAGCAGGGTAAGCCTGGAACCCAGCATCAGCTGCTAGCTGTCCTTTAGGACAGGCATGGTGGGCAGATGGTTATGTGGTGCCTGCCCCAGTTGGTGGCAGCCACCCGGACTGGTGCTGAGAGGTTCCGGTGCAGGAAAGGGGCCCAGATGAGGCACTCACGTGCCCATGGTGAGGGGAGGTCGGGCGGCCTGGGTGCCACGCCTGTGTTACCTGTGTCAGCAGACTTACGGCCCCAGGTAGTGAAACTGCACAATTCCCTTTAAGAGGGTCTTCATTTGTATTATGAGATGTGATAGCAACAAGAAAGGAAATTGGACCTTCATTATACAGCTTTTTTTTTTTTTTGCTTTAAAATTTAGCGTGCTCCAAAAACTGGGGATAGAACCATCTACCGATCACTACTACCAGGTAAGTCTTGCTTCTGGCTTCTTATCAAATGTGTCTCCACTAACTGGGGACGCCTGGCCACGACCAGGCGTCACCTCAGCCGTGAGCTCTACTCTAAAGAGCCCAAACCAGCCCCTCCCCCTTGGCTATTACGTTTCTAAACGGATTTCACTTAATTTTTGTCTTCCTGTATATTTTCTGTAAACTCAAGGCTAGTGAAACGTGATTCTGGAGCAGGTTTTGGAGTGGTCTCCTGGTGAGGAGTGTATTAATAGAATGTGCAGTTGGACAGCATAGTTCTATGACCCTGAAGAAGAAAATGAAGATTTGTTTTTATGATGTAATTGTGCTTTGTTTCATGATGAAAGTGTAGAAATTGGAACCCGGCAGAGCCTGTTGGCAGGTGGCCTGTACAGAAGGGCTCACCCTGGTGTGAGCGCAGTTGTGGGCGGACGGCCTGGCCCCCAGGCAGCGGTCACTACCTGCTTGGGCCTGAAGCCTCTGCTCTCGGGCCCTTTATAGTGTGAGTCAGCCGACCCCACTCTGGAGACAGTTTTTGTATTTGTTCCGCATATGAATGTGGAAACACCCAAAGGCCACTGCCTTCAGCAGTTCTGAGTTCCGGTGCCTCGGCAGGTCCCGAACCCTCAGCCTGGTGACCTGGCGAGACTGAGTCCGCACGTGCGTCTCCCTCTGTGGATTCCTCCATCCGTGGAGAGTAGGGGCGGGCGGAGCAGTGCCCTTCCGGAGGGGCTGCAGGCTGCCCTCTGTCCATCCGCCCAGGAGGCAGGCATTTGCAGGCCCTTCAGTGTCACCTGGACTCACATTTAAGTGGATAAGCGGAATTTTCTTGCCCAGAATGTGACGTTCAGAGAACAGACTTCAATTCCAAGCCAGAGCAACAGCCACAGCACGTGTTCTCTGGGCTCCTCCTCTGTGCTGGAGGCACGAGGCGGGGCGTCAGCACAGGCAGGGCCTGCCCTCCCGTCTCCTGGCAGGAGAGCTTCTGCTTTTGCACCCGGCGTGCAGGCCCTGGATCAGGGCTGAGGGGAAGGGAGAGCCGCGTAGCGCCGCTCGTGTGGACTCCGGTCTGGAGGGGGACCTACGGGGCTGCTCCGTCTCCTTCAGGGCCCAGGGCCAGGGCGGTTCATCCCCAGCGTCTCTGAGCGGTGTCCGTGAGCCAGGGGCGCTCTGGGGAGAGCACGCCGCTATCAGATGTTTGCATCCACACAGTGTAAACCAGTGTCACTTCTGACCACGACAGAACGGTTTGTTTCCTCTGCTGACATTTCATTTCTAATGCAGTTTATCCGATTTCAGGTGTCGGACATCAGAGATGCGCTTGTCAGCGTGTACAAAGTCATGCCCAAAGTCCAGTGTTTTCTGCTAGAGAAGGTCAGATATGCTATGCTGTCATCCCCTCTGTCTCTACCAAGAAGACCCGTGTAGTCTTCTGAGAGTGCGTGCTCACCGTGGAGTTCCCAGGGGCAGAGTTGTGTTGGGGGTGGGGGTGGGGGTGTGTGTGCAGGTGTACAAATGGTGTATGTCCACGTGTGCGTGTGCTGTTGTTTGACACCGTGCTGGGCGGGCTGCTGTTCTGGCAGCTGCTCCCTCACAGCGGGGCTCCTGTTCCAGAAGGCGGCGAGGCAGGGACGGGGCCCTGTGGGCGTGTCACACAGCGTTCACGCTGTTAGTCCTGTCAGCTGTTGTTTCCCGTCCAACTTCCAGATGAGTTGTGCTTTCCTCTGTCAGCTGTGTCTTAAATTCATTTAGCGATAGGGTGCCGTTTACCTGTTCATCGATTGTGACGCAGGCGTGGTGTGTGTGTGCGTGTCTGCTCCCACCTTTGTCCAAGTGTACATCTCTAAGCTGAAAGTGGGGTCTCCTCCCCAGCCACGTCGAAGCTGGCTCAGGGGCCGGGCTGGAGGTGACCGCAGCCGCCCGTCTGGGCCCTGGCCCCAGTTCAGCTCTGAAGCGGGGGTCCCGCTCCTGGAGCCCGGATCCCAGGTCCGGAGCCCTGTCTTCTGTCTTCTTTGAAGCACTGTGATGCTCTGACCTGCCTTCTGAAGCGTCTTCGCTCTTCCCTTCAGGGCCAGGAGGTGCAGCTCCTCGGGCAGATGGAGCTGTGCTTCTCCAAGGACCTGCAGCTGCAGAACTGCTCACATGCTGCAGAGCTGGCGGCCCGCAGGCAGGAAGCTTGGCCGAACCTGGGCCTACATGTCTGCGAGGACGGCCCGGTCCTATACCCTCCGCTCAACGAGACCAAACTCTGATGCCGTGGTTTGTAAATCTCCACTTTGAAAAGCAAGAGAAATTGACAGACCACTGCTTTTTAGAAAGCAACTCACAGCTGCCTTCCCCTGAGCCTGTTCTGTTTGTCCTGCTTTGTACCTCATGTCTGGGAGTTGAGTCTTGTGGTCCCTGTAAAGGTGGGGTGTGCAGGGGGTGCACCGAAAGGGAGGGGGTAGCCCCACCTCTTGGCTGCCTTGTGGTTGGAGTGAAGCTCTGGTTTCCTTTTTCTCTTCTTTGGCAATCTCTGCGACCTCCTTGGAAAATATGGCAGGCCCGCTTGGAGCCTGGGCTGATGGTGCAGACTTAGGAGAACTCACCCTTGTGTCTCTCAGCTCTGAGGACACGTTGGGGGATGTCAGGACCAGCCCTCAAGCAGGAGCCCAGGCTGCAAACGGCTGGCGGGGATGGGGAGGGTGCAGGGAGGAGGGGCGCGGTGCTGGAGGGAGTCTGCCTCGGGCCTCAGGGCTGTTGGCTCCTGTTCTGCGGTCACCTGCCAGTGTCTCCCTTGGGGGGCTGGTGAGGATAGCCCAGTGTCCCCCAAGGGCCCTGGTGCTGGCAGGCGAGATGCTCTGTGTGTGCGTAGGGGTGGGGGTGGGGGAATCTAGGTGTGTGCCCAGTGCCAGCCCACACCCCCACGACATAGGTGCTGCTCCCTGCAGACCAGAAGTCCTGCAGGGCAGGCAGTCCAGCAGCTCCCCCTTCTTCCCCAGGAAGGCGGCATCAGTCCTCAGACGCTGGGACTGAGGAGGCCCTTGGGGGCAGGTCTGTGTCCCCCGAGGTGCTGCCTGGAGGCGGGGCCCCTCTCAACGATGAAGTGAGTCCGGGCTCAGGCAGCTCTGAAGACAGACATGCTCAGCGACGGATGAAGCTTCGTCCAGAGGGAGCCGAGCGGCACGTCGGGAATCCGAGTCAGATTCTGGCCCGTCTCTTTCCCTAAGGGAGGGAGGGTCACCCTGCCCTCCATGTCCAGGCTGGGGCCACACGCGGCCCCTGCCGGGCTCCCCCTCGCCCCAGGCTCACACGCGCGGTGGTCTGCCCACCTGTCTCCTGAGTTTCCCTGTTGCCTGGCGGCCGAGGGCGTCTGCTTCTCCCTCTGCTCATCTGCATCTGGCTCCTCAGCGAAGGGGAAAGAGGAAACGTGACAGAGGCTTCATCTGCACCCAGGCTGGCCAGACGCCTCCTCGGCCGGGGCCTCACTGGGGCGAGCCTCTGTCCCCTGGAGAGACTTTCAAAAGGCGACTGTTGTTTCTTCTGACTCATTTTGCAAATATATGGCTCAAGGCAAGGGTTTCTACTTCATTATTTCCAGATGAGCTGGTAAATTTAAATAAAGCTTCACATTTGAATTGAATTTATTTTATAGCTTTGGAGAATCAAGAAAAGCGGTGGTCTGCTGATATTCCTCGGACACCAGTCTTTCTAAAATCTTCCTGCGTGCTTTTTAAATACGCTATAATTTTTCTAATAAAATACGTTTATTATTTTACAGTCTGAGCATTTTTTGAGGGTAGGCTGAAACTTGAGCAGGATGGTGTAACAGTGAAGGGCAGCTGAAGAGTGAAATGAAGCAAAATGTCGACGGTCCTAAGATTTCGGATGTGGACCGAATGGGATAAAATCAGGAGCAGGCTTAGCAATTCCTAACAGCGTCATCGTCCAGTCAATGCTCATGGCTTTTTATTAACATTTCTGTGTGGCCTCGAGCACAGGATCAGCAGTGATGACATGGCTGATAACCTGAGTCCAGTCCGGTAAGTGTCAGGCGACGGGCTGTGGGTGGCCGGAGAGGAATGGAAGTCTCTGTCCAGAGCTCGAACCCCAGGGAAGGAGCCAGGGTCTTCTGCGAAGGCATCACTAAATGTGATTTTGAACGAGGACCTGAAGGAAATGAGGTTGCAGTCCATGGAGGAAGAACCTTCCCGGAGGCCCAGGGCGGCAGCAGGCCTGTGTGAGAACAGCCGGGAGGCGGGTGTGAGAGGCCCGTGGGCGCTGAGCAGCGGCTGTGTGCAGGCCCTCGTGGTTCCCCTCCGCCTGGAAAGGGACCTGTGCTGCTGGCGTCCCTGGAGCATCCGCAGGGGCGTTAGCTCCAAACCAGTGACCTCCAGCCATCATGAGAACGAATGATCAGACTGATGAGGGAAGAGACACGTGTGTGTCCTGGACCTCCCTGGAACTTGTCAGCTTGCATCCTGCCCAGACAAGGACACACACGTGGTCTAATTGTTTTATCCTTCTGGGTGTTTTGTGAACTCCCAACCAGGAATAAAAATTTAATCCGGATCCTAAGGCAGTTGAAATTGTACTGTAAATGTTTTTGCACAATTTAACTCTGTTGGCTAAATTCATCACTGCAGAGGGCTGAAAAACTCTTCGGTGAGCATAAGAAACTTTCTCTGGAAAGCTCTGGCTCAGGAAATGAAATTAGCAGGACACAGTCCCAGGTTTTAAATAAACTGGTGCTTCTGTAGAAAGATGAATCTTTTGTGTTGTCTATGGGATAAGCTGTTTCCTATAGAAGGGAGGTGGCAGTAACTAGGGTTTCCTTGTCCTGACAAAACCTTTAACAGACAGTGAAAAATGCTGCAATTTTACATAAATTTTGTGACGGAAATTCTGTTTTTCTGAGTGACTATAATGAGTGTAGTCAAAGCTCTGGTTTTTCCAGTAGTCACATACGGATGTGAGAGTTGGATCATAAAGAAGACTGAGCGCCCAAGAACTGAT
The DNA here is from genome assembly GCA_006408615.1 of Connochaetes taurinus. NCBI lineage: Eukaryota > Metazoa > Chordata > Mammalia > Artiodactyla > Bovidae > Connochaetes > Connochaetes taurinus. Next base: position 631,727 of record SJXO01000527.1, read on the forward strand.
GTTTCAATCTGTGGTGCTGGGCAAGACTCTTGGGAGTCCCTCGGAGTGCAGGGAGATCAAACTAGTCAGTCCTGAAGGAAATCAACCCTGAATACTCATTGGAAGGACAGATGCTGAAGCTGAAGCTCCAGTACTTTGGCCACCTGATGCGAAGAGCCGACCCAATGGAAAAGACCCTGATGCTGGGAAAGATCGAAGGCAGGAGGAGAAGGGGACTACGGGACGAGATGGATGGCCTCACTGACTGGATGGACATGAGTCTGAGCAAACTCTGGGAGATAGTGAAGGACAGGGAAGGCTGTGGGACAAGACTTAGCAACTGAGCAACAGCATAATGAGTCTTGCATTTACTACCGACAGAAAGAGGATTAGCATCCCAGGCTCAGCTGATGGGAGGTTGTTAGAGGGTTGGCATGTGTAGGTTTAGAAGCTGTAAAACGGCAATGACTATGCATAGGTTTGCCTGGAACATTTCATACCTGTGCAGCTGTCAGACATTCATAATCCCTTTTTTATGGAAAAAATTATATACAATAACTTTTCCTATTCATTTTTGATGTTGAGTCCACAGAGGAACACAGACTCGTTTTTACCAGCAAAGGTGTGGGCCAGCACAGCTGGCAGGGGGGCGTCCACTCACCACTTGTTCTGCTCTCCTGGCTACTGGGGCACGTCGGGTCCTCCACGCCCAGCCCCCCCCCCCAGGAGATGTGAGCCCCTCCTGCAGCCGTGGGGACATGGTTACTGGGGTACATCAGCCCCCCCACCTCCTCCCAGGAGATGTGAGGTCCTCCTGCAGCCATGGGGACCTGACAGCTTGGACGTGGTAGGTATTTAGTAAGTCCAAGAATCCCGGAAAGACAGCAGTGGATCAAAGATGACCACGTTCATCAGTGGCCGCCTAGCAGCGGAGAGCAGAAATTCAGCCCACGTCCACCATGCTGCCCATATTCAGGCGGTGCCCCCTCAGTCAGAGGCTTGAACGCCACCTGGATTGTTTTCTCAGACTGAAAATGGCCACATCAAGAAATATTTGAGTGTCCCATCCAGAACGGGTTTCCCAGGTAGCTCAGTGACAAAGAACCTGCCTGTCAATGCAGAAGAGGAAAGAAACGAGTGTCCAGTCCCTGGGTCCGGAAGATCCCCTGGAGTAGGAAATGGTGACCCGCTCCAGTATTCCTGCCTGGGAAACCTCATGGGCAGAGGAGCCTGGCGGGCTACAGTCCGTGGGGTCGCAAGAGACGGACGCAACTGAGGGACTCGGCACGCACACATCCGGAGTGCACACATTTCCCTGAGGGGGCGCTCCGTTTAAATTGATGAACATGACTTAATGTTGCTGTAACTGGGGATCTAGTCTATGACAACACCGAGAAACCCAGTGATTTGGGGTTGTGGGGGACAGTGGGATGCCCCTACTGCAGGTGCAAGATCTGAGATGTAGAACATTACTGAAGTGCGGAAATCTTAGCTCTCGAGTGTGTTAGTAATCCATGGTCTCGTTTATAGGTGTTTATTTCACGTTCCTGTCTCAACAACATAAACACAAGTGTGTACCATCACAGAAGTATGCATGGATGCTTGATATGCTTGATATGCATGGATGCTTCTCAGTTATGGCCCTTAGTTACAAATAACAACAGCAACAAACATGGACGCTCTCTTTAAAATGAAGGGAGTTAATTAGCTTCAGCAACTGAAACGGCAGCCGCAGGTCTAGTCTGACCTGGGGCCCAGCTCAGTCACTGCGCGGTTGGCTGGGCTCTGTCCTCCACGCGGCCCCTTTGCCCTGAGCCTCGTGTGACAAAACGTCAGGTCACGCTTTCCACCGCCGGAACCAGCCTTACCTCGAAAGAAAAAGTGCCTTTCTACCATTGACGTCTGTGCACGTTTCTGTATTGATCCAGTTCAGTTCAGTTCAGTCCCTCAGTCGTGTCCGACTCTTTGCGACCTCATGGACTGCAGCACGCCAGGCCTCCCTGTCCATCACCAACTCCCGGAGTTTACCCAAACTCATGTCCATCAGGTTGGTGATGCCATCCAGCCATCTCATCCTCTGTCATCCCCTTCTCCTCCCACCTTCAATCTTTCCCAGCATCAGGGTCTTTTCAAATGAGCTGGCTCTTCACATCAGGTGGCCAAAGTATTGGAACTTCAGCTTCAGTATTGATCCGTATGTATTGCAAATCATGAGTTCACACCGACACTTCCGATTCCAGTTGAACGCTGGAGAGCTTACGGCGGCTTTCTCCTTTTCCATGTTGTAACTTTCTCTGATGTCCACAAACCCAGCTCCCGTGACCCTCAGCGTCTTTGCTTGTATGATCGCTCCACTTCCTGACCCTGACGCTGCCCCTACACGAGCGTTGGCACCCCAGGCTGGGCCTTGGTGGTCCTCCCATCCCCTCCCCCCTACAAGTCCTCATCACTGGATCCCCAGCACTTCGGAGGGAAGAGCGGGGAACAGAGGGAGGGAAGTCTTACCGCCTTGGTGAGCCTCGGGGCGCAGTGTCACAGTCCATGCCGTCCAGGCCTGTGCACGTCGTTGTACTAAAATTCTTACGGAAGACACAAAATGTGAGCATAAGATGGAAGAGGAGGATGCATGTTCAGCAGCAAAAGTGTTCTAACGGGACGCTCAGGAGTCCTATCCCAGTTACCTGCCGTGTGCTCCCGCCCAGAGGACGGTCCCCACCGTGGCTGAGGGGTGAAGTGACCGCACGCTGTCTCAGGTGTGTCCCTGGCAAGCTGAGGTCTGGCCCAGCGACACGGCTGCGGTCAGCGAGCCCCCTGAGTCCAGGGAGCGCCCCTTCCTGTGGCTACGGGGGCGTCTCTAGTGCAGGGCTCTGCGAAGCTGTGGTAACACCTGTGTAAATAGCTTGAGCTGCCACACCTCCTGCTCTGGTGCTAACACGGCTGGCGGGACCAGGGCGCTTTTGTGAGCTGGGCCTCCTCAGGCTGGACAGACGCGGCTCTGGAAGCCTCTGTGAGAGGCAGCTTGCCACCTGAGGAGGTGGGTGGGAACCGGTTCAGGGTCCAGGGAAGGCTGGAGGAGCAGGCGGGCCCTTCTGGGAGAGCAGGAGGGAGAGAAAGGTCCTTGATCCGGCAGGAGAGAGCGCCCGTCGCTGCACGCACAGCTCTGCCTCAGACGCGCTCAGGCCGGCCGGCGAAGCCCGCAGCGTGTCCAGCCGAGGCAGCTCTGTGTCAGGGAGGGTGGACACCCTGCACACACGTCTCAGCCAGTGCCGTCTCCCCCATCCCCTCTCTGGTGGACCACAGGAGCCCCGTGAGCAGGAGGCGCAGGGAGAATTTCTGGGAATGAAGAATTCTGTGTTTCAGCACAGTGGACGTCAGTGCCCACTGGGTGTCATCTTCTGATGGTTTTGCCCCCGTGAGACGCCAGTCGGGGGAGGGGCTGCTGTATTTGTGAGACTTGAGAGGGAAAACGGAACCTGCAACACGCCAGAGGCCCCCCAAGGCCGTGCCCAGCCCGCCACTCAGACCCATCCTTGACTTCAGTGTCCTCCCCGCCACCAAGGCCCTGTGGGCCACTCTGGGCAAGGGGCGGGTGCGGAAAGAGGCCCCGTGCCTGCGCTTCTCCACCCGGGGGTGGCTGCCCGGGGCTCCGTGTTGAACCACAGGACGAAGGAAGCAGAAGAGGTCCAAGCCAACAGGCCCCATCTAAGCGTCTGTGTCCGCCTGGACCGGCAATGATGCTATCTTTTCAGAATCTTTTACTAACTGCAGAGAGACCTGTGATCTGCCTCTTTGAACCCTTTGTTTATTGAATCAAAGATATTTTTGCCCTGATACGTCCAGGAAATGCTTCATAGTATCCTCATGATAAACTAATTCAGTAGGCCGTCGTCTTAAGGGACTGGAAAGGGTACAAGGGAAAATAAGACACGGACACGGTCCCAGACTTCTAGGAGCTTAATACGTGTTTGGGTGAATAGTGCATTCAGGAGAAATGTCCGAGTTGCACAGGCCCGGAGTGAGAAATGCCCTCCACGGTACAGACGATGCCAGCCAGCGCGTGAGCTGGTTGGGAGGGTGCCAGAGGAGCAAGGTGGGGCCTCCACAACTGGCTGAGAGGTGGGGGCAGCAACACAGAGTGAGATGTGCACGGGGAGAGGAAGTCACCGCGGGCGGGTCGAGAGGCGTGAGCGGCGGCGTGGGGACCAGAGGCCCTGATTGGGCGCGGCCGGTCCTGGGGTTTCAGCAGAGACTGGTGTCATCCAAGCCAGGTTTCCAGCGTGAGGGCTTGCAATCCTCCTGGACACAGCCTGCAGAGACGGCTGGGTGGTGGGATGCCCAGCAGGAGGTGGGGCTGGCAGCCTCTCGGGGACCAGGTAACACAGAGGCGAGGTGATGAGGGAGAGATGGGAGGCCCAGGCCTGGGGGCTCGGGGGGCTCAGGCCAGGCGGGACTGGACTTGGCGCTGGGGTGGATGGCTGTCCACGGCGGGGGATCTGAGCCGTTCAAGGAGCCGGCGGAGCATGGGGAGAGAGAGACTGTGGGCAGGCGGGTGTCCAGGGCCGGGGGAGAGAGTGTGGCCGGGGGCGAGCGGATGTCTAGGGGGCCAGAGTGCGGCCAGGGGCTGGCGGGTGTCCGGGGCCAGGTGGGAGAGTGTGGCCGCGGGCGGGTGGGTGTCCATGGCCAGGTAGACAGTGTGGCCGCGGGCGGGCGGGTGTCTGGGGCCAGGGCGCCTTCTGTTGGGAATGACTGAGCGGCCGTGGGAAAGGTCCGTCCAGAAACTGTGGAGCTGAGAGTTGCTGGGACACCCAGCTGATTCCTGGGTGAGTTATCTTACCAGCATCCGTCTGTCCTAAAGAAAAGAACACAGGAGCTCAGCGGCGGGAGAGGCGTGGAGCTTCCACGTGCAGGGGTCTAGCTTTCCGTGATGTGGGCTGTGGCGTGTTGTCTATGGTGATGGATGTTTCCCGGGGAGAGTCTGTCTCCCTGTCCTCTGTTCTCTGCCACTCTGTGCTTCCCACCCAGTGTGGTTTTTGCTTGTTAATTCATCTCTTCAACAGTGGTCCACCGAGCGGCCTGCTTGGGTGAGGGGCAGTGAGCCCAGGGTGCAGGCACACGTGAGCAGGAGAAGTCCAGCCCCTCCATCTTCCTGCTCCTCCTCTAAGGAGGTGACACCTAAAAGCTCCCACGTGAGGCGGAGGGGCCATCCTCGGCCACAGCGACGTCTCCCCGCCACCCGTCTCTCTGTGTCCACACTCCATCTCATTCCTTCAGGAGAGAGTCCCCCTCTCCCATCTCTGTGGCTACCAGAACAGAACAGAATCCAATCTCTCTCCAGACCTCCCTGAAGACTCTCAGAAGGTCAAGGCCACCGGGCATCCTTGCCCCTCTGCAGCGGGCGTTATATAAGGTGCTCTTGCAGGCGTCCAGGGCCGAGTGCTCCAAGCCGGTCACCTCCATGGAAACCCGGCTCAGCCTGGGGCCTCCCCCAGCCGAGGCTGGAGCAGAGGGAGGAGGCACCAGGACACGGAAACTCAGAGCCACAAGCCAGGCGTTTTCATCTCAGCGTGGGGACCTGTGACCCAAGGGCAACGTGTACATCTAGCTGGGCTAAGCCTAGAATGTGGTGTTTCCCCCCGAGACAGTCAGCACACTGAATGCCCCTGCATCCTTCCACCGAGTCCTGGTCCTGCCCCTGCTGCTCCCTGCCGGCTGTGTGGTCACTCGGAGCCACATGGCTGGGTAGACCAGGAGGCCTGGCTGATTCTAGGCATTGCTTGCTCGGCTGGAACCCGTGGGCAGGTGTTCAGGGGCTCTGACACCCATTTGACGTTATAACCTTGAAGGGGCAAGGGAGAGACCCCAAGTGACACACCTGTTTCATCCTGAACTCTCACCCCGGCCGCGCGGCTCACCCGGGACCCACCGGCATCGTCCCGCCCTGTGGGGCGCTTACGAGGGCTCCGTCAGCTGGGAGTCTCGGCTCGCGGGTGCCTCCTCCCCTCCGGCCCCTGCCGTCTGTATAGTCTCCTCCCTGGCGGCCAGCCAGTCCCTGCTGTCAGCCTCTCAGAGCCAAGATCTCCTCTCTGATTCCTCGGGGGACTGACGGCCGGGACCCAGACGTGCCCTCCAGCAACACATCCCTGAGGCGTGTGCAGCTCTTTGTGACTCCACGTTGCCTGCTGCTGTTACACAGCGGGTCCTCCGAGCAGCCCTCGGGGTGTGGGAGCAGGGCAGGGCACTCATCTCACGTTAAGGGATGTAAAAAGAGCTCCGGGAGGTCCTGTCGCTCCAGGGTGGGCTGCGCTCTGGGTAGAAATGCACAGTCTCAGGCCCCGCGTAGCCCTGCAGGTCTGAGCCTGCATCTTCCAGGGTCCCGGGCGATGTCTCCGCTCGGTGGCAAGTGAGAAGACGCACCAGCAGGGGACCCGGAGCGGCGCGGTCTCACAGCCTGGGTGACCTCACTCCAGCCTTCCCAGGGGGTCCAGCCGTCCCCTCTCTGCCCCACGCTCCTCCGGCCAGGGAGATGTAGGACTGGGGTCTAGATCCAGGACCCAGACCCACGTCCACTCACAACCGCCGAGACGGCGACGAAGAGGCAGTGTCGAGCCAGCAGCGCAGACGGGGCCGGGCGGGTAAGAGCAGCAACAAGCCCAGGGCAGGGGCCCGGGGTCGTGAGGGTCCGGGAGAGACGGAGAACCTGGCCCATACCCCAGAGGTACCGTGTCCCCGATTCGCTTGCCTCGCTGTGAAGCGGACATGGGCAGGCACGGCAGGGATGAAGGGCTTGGACTGCGTCTGGCACGAGGTGGGGGCCTGGTGGTCAGGGGAGCGGCCCAGTCCTCCCCCAAGCCCCCATCCCCACGCCCTCCTGCCCCGAGTTTCCGTGCTTTCAGCATTTTCCGGACGTGGCTGTGTTCTGGCTTGGACGCGGCTGCCCACCTGCCCTGGTGGGACAAGAGTGGCAGGTGACACAGCGCTCCGAGCCCCATCCCTTTGCAGAAAAGGGTGTCATTCTACAGCTGTTTCAACACCTCCCTAACCTCTGCGATGTCAGTGCCCCACGTGACCTGTGGCCATGTTTCCCAGCCCCGAGTGGGGATGACCTAACCTCGCAGGCAGTGAGTCTCAGCAGGGGAAGGCTGGGCTGGGCGGAGCTTTGCAGACCCACTGGAGGAGCGGCCCATCGTTGGCCTGACTCGGACTCGCGCAGGGCCGCCTCTCCCGTGCACCGTCTGCTGTGTCCTGTGCTGGCTAGACGATCCAGCTGCTGTAATAACACGCGCAGCATTTCAGGGGCTCCCCCACCCCCGGCAAGTTAGCTCCTCTCTCCTGGGGTGTCCAGTGCCCTGTGTGCCTTGTTGGGCAGGTTCCCTCCGGTGACTCGGGGGCCAGGCTCCTGGCGTGCTGGCTCCGGGGGTCCCCTTTCAGCTTATCGCTGGGCTTCACCTTTTATTTATGCCATGGACCCACTTTTGGTGGTCTGGTGAACGGGCTTTTTCTCAGAATAATGTTTTTAAATACATTTTTAAAAAGCACATAGGATAACAAAGAATGTAATGTGAAAATGTAATTTCTTTTTAAAGATTTGTTTTTATGCAGACCATTTTAAAAGTCTACATTGAATTTGCTGCAATGTTGTTTCTGTTTTTTGGGGTTTTGTTGTTGTTGTTGTTTTTGGAGGGGGCTGGGGTTTGCAAGGCATGTGGGATCTTAGCTTCCTGACCAGGGATCAAACCTGCACACCTTGCGTCGGAAGACGGAGTCTTAACCACCGGATCACCAGAGAGGTCCCCCAGATGTGGTTTCTGTCAACACAGAATCACCATCCTGGTGCAGCTGTTTCTTGCCTGTACTCATAACTGAAGGGAATGCTGCAGGCTGGCTAGAGTTTGCCAATAAAGATGTAACTTTCTTCTGGCATTTGAGTTCACAGACGCCCGTGACTTCTGACTCGGGTTCAGACCTGTGGGCCACAGTCAGGGTGGAAGAGGCAGCGAAGGGAAAGCCGCTTCTCAGGCCTCTGCTGGGAGGGACGCCGACCCTCTCACGTCGATCAGCCAGAGCCAGGGCAGGGCCACGGCCAGCAAGCATGTGCGGGAAATCCTCTCTGTCTGACCATAAGTCTCTGGCTTCAGTATCTCGTGTCTCGTGTCCTGAAACACAGATGCTTCGTAATGCACCTGGCATACGCTCTCTAAACGCTGGGAGGAAAAATTAAACTGGGGGACTTGGGGCTTCCCTGGTGGTCCAGTGGCTAAGACTGTACACTCCCAAAGCAAGGGGCCCGGCTTGCATCCCTGGTCATGGAACTGGACCCCACATGGGACAACTAAGGCCCAGCGCAGCCAAACAAATAAGTAAATACTGGAAAAAAAAACAAATTGGAGGACCTGTTCAGGTCTGTCTGTGCATCCACCCAAAGCTGCTCCTAGTGCGTGATACCTGGCAAAGGTCCCCCTCCGTTCTGGGCGGTTCAGCCTTCAGCGGGGACCCGCCAGAGACGCTGCGGAGGGAAAAAAGCTGTGTGTCTTCTCTGCTCAGGAAACACCTACCGGGAGATGGTTCCTGTGTCCCAACTCTGGGAGCCTGTGCAACAGACCGCAGGCCCAGGGAAGAAAAGGAGCGTCTTCTGGCCTTTCCAGAATGTCAGCCCCCCGTGGGGGCTGCGGGCCCCCACAACCACCGTCTGTCCCTTCTCCCTCCACACAGGGGCGATGCCGGCTCAAGCCTGCTGACACTCAGGAGTCGCTGCAGAAGAATCGGGTTGGTCCTTGGGCAACAGGCTGTCTTCCAGCCCGTCATCTGCTCGAGAAACACGGCCAGGTGTCCAGCTCTGCCTGCACGGGGAGGGGCTCTGGTCACAGTGCCGGGGACGCAGGGAGGCTGCGGGAACCTGCCCGGAGCTGGGCTCCGGCTGTGGCTCCGTCTGGTCGCCTGCTGGTCCGCGCAGGGCGGAGGGGGAGCGGGGGTGACAGGTCTTGCTTTATTCCTTTCCTGGGGCTGCCGCAGCAAGTCAGCACAGTCTGGGCGGCTGAAAATATCAGCAGTTTGTTCTCTCCCAGCCCGGAGGCCGGAAGTCCACAATCAGAGTGTGGGCAGAGCCATGGCTTTTCTCAGGGCCGTGGGGAGGATGCTTCCTGCTCCTCCGGGCCTTTCCTGCCTGGCATCTGTGTCACCCTGGTCTCTGCCTCCGTCCTCACCTCTCTCTGGGCCCCTCCCCAGAGTGCCTGTGTCCACATTTCTCTCTTCTTGTAAGGACACCAGTCACTGGTTAAAGTGAAAGTGAAAGTCCCTCAGTCGTGTCCGACTCTGTGACCCCATGGACTATACAGTCCCTGGAACTCTCCAGGCCAGAATATTGGAGTGGGTAGCCGTTCCTTTCTCCAGGGGATCTTCCCAACCCAGGGATCAAACTGGGTCTCCAGCATTGCAGGTGGATTGTTTACCAGCTGAGCCTCCAGGAAGTCCATAAGCTGTCACAGTTCTGAGAACCAGCCCCAAAGAAATGAGAGCAAATCACTAAATCTGTAATGGAAGAGCCTGTAAAGGAAGGTTAACTGTACTGAAAACCACCAACACGATAATGATCAGACAATTGATGACCGATTTCAAGACGACTGCCAGAAATGAGTGTGCTGTTTCTGCATGTAGCCCCTCCCTCTGCTTATAAAAGCTCTTTTTCTGACTGTCAGTGGCAGGGAGAAAGCCCTTGGACAGGAGTTCACCTTCCCACCAGGTTGCTGGCCTCGGAAATGAAGCCAGCTTTCCTTTCCACCACCCTTGCCTGTTTATTGGCTTTCGAGCAGCCAAGCCCCACTTTTGGTAACCATACGCCACCCCTCCCTCCATCTTCAAATCCAGCCTTGGCCAATCTAGCGTTCATGTCCCCGCACTCTTTTTTGCCTCCCTCTTTGACTTTTAAAGACCCGGTTGATTTCCCTGGGCCCACCTGGATAATTCAGGAGAACTGCCCCGTTTAAGATCAGCTGGTCTTTGCCAAGGGCCCTGACATGCTCACAGGTTCAGAGACTTCTGCTTGGGTATCTTCAGGGGCACTGTCCTGTCTGCCCACATCTGCACGACAATCTTGAGATTCCCTGTGTGGTTTGTATCAGTGTTTCCTTCCTTTCTGAGGCTGAGCAGTATTTCATTATATCAAAACTGTTTGTTCACCTGCTCTGTTGATGGACAGTGGGGATTTCCCCTATTGTTGGCTATTACGAATAAAACCATTTTGATTATTGTTGTTCAAGTCTGCCGATGGGCATAGATGCTGTTTCTCTTGGGTAAATACCTAGTATTGGAACTGCTGGGCCAGAGAATAGGTATATGTTTAATTTTTTTTAAATTGCAAACCTTTTCCCAAAGTGGTTAGGCTGTTTTACACAACTGCCAATGACGTGTAAGAGTCCTGGTTGCTCCACAGTTTTGCAAACATTTGGTGGTACTTCTCTTTTAAAAAAAAAAAATTATTTATTTTTAATTGGAAGATACTTGCTTTACAATATTGTGTGAGTTTCTGCCATACATCAACATGAATCAGCCATAGACATATGCATGTCCCTTCCCTCTTGAACCTCCCTCCACCCTCCCACCCTATCCCACACCTCTGTGTTGTCACAGAGCACTTAGCTCGAGCTCTCCGCATCGTGCAGGCAACTCTCACTGGCTATCTGCTTCCCCTATGGTAACGTACGTGTCTTAGCGCTACTTTCTCAGTTCGTCCCACCCTCTCCTTCCCCCACTGTATCCGCAAGGCTGTTCCGTGTCTCCATTGTTGCCCTGCGAATAGGTGCATCAGTACCGTCTTCCTAGATTTTATATACATACATGCACTAATAAGTGATGCTTGTCTCTTTCTGACTTGCTTCGCTTGTATAATAGGCTCTAGTTTTTTTCACCTTACTAGAACTGAGTCAAACGTGTCCCTTCTTATGGCCGAGTAATATTCCATTGAATATATTTACCACAGCTTCTTTATCTATTCATCTGTCAATGGACATCTAGTTCTAGCTACTGTAAATAGTGCTACGGTGAACACTGGGTGTGTGTCTCTTTTCCAGCTATGGTTTCCTCAGGGTATATGCCCAGTAGTGGGATTGCTGGGTCCTATGGTAGTTT
>SJXO01000527.1:650874-665128 GCA_006408615.1 Connochaetes taurinus
CCCCCCCCAACCCCAGTGCGTCTACCGGACAGCCACTGAGGCAGTATCTACAAATCCTGAAGTTGGCCTCTCTCTTCCCGCTTCTCAAAAAGTCACTTGAAAACTACTTCTTAAGAGACAGTTAAGACTTACATTGATGAGTGATCAGCGTGTGACAATGCAGAGAAAATTCCATATGCTCCAATCAGAAAACATCTATTTTTACTGAAAAAGAAAAAAAGTCTAGCTGAGCTTTCTCAGCTGACAGAAGTGCCATCTAAAAAGGCTGCAGTAATCAGCTGCATAGAAGAAAAACCTATTCAAAACACGAGACAAAAGGCTGTTTTTAAAGAAAATCAAGCCAGACAACAAAAAAACCTGGATGAAATAAATCAGAAGGCTATTTGGTTTGCTTTTAATAGCCCAGACTTCAGTGTTTTTATATGACAGGAAGCCAAGATATGAAAGCACGTAATGAGGTCGCCGGCAGAAAGTGTGAATGTTCTTGTGCCGCTGTTTGGCCCCCAGGTGGGTCCAGCAGGTCCCCAAAGAGGCGGGACGTGGATTTGAATAAGCACTTTGGATGTCAGCTACACTGGGGATGTGGCATGCTGGGGATCAAATAGTATAGCTGGAAAGAACAGCACAAAGTAATTTTCTTTCATTGTCAAGGGTGTTCGGGTTTGCCCAGCTCCACACCCGATTATGTTGTTCAATAGCCCAGAAGTCTGACAGCTGTGGGATAACGTCCAAGGCAAGACCGACTCTCCGGCCCCCACTACCCATCACAGGGACAACCAGTCTGCAAACAGTTGTGCAGAAACAATCACATTCCTCTTCTGCAAATCGAATGCATTCTGGGGTCAAATCCCAATCACCCCAGACCCCTGGGGCAACTCCCGAGGTCTCCCCCAGGTATGCGATGGCTGGACAGCACTGGGGGTGACTCCGGTCACCCACTGCTCCGTGGATAGAAAGGCTGTCTCGGGTCCCTCTGGGTCCAGCTGCCTCCCTGGGCATCTGTGCTCATCCGTGGGGAACCTGGGAGCCTGGGGGGCGGGTAGGTTGGGAGCAGAAGTCACGGTGTGCTAGGGGCAAACACCGTAAAGCCATGGGTCCTGGACCCAAGCCTCTGCTTAGGCAGACTGTCTCCCTTGCCGGCTGAGTGTCCCAGGAGCTCTGTCTGCCATCACGGGAGAGGTCGGCCTCCTGGAGACTTGGGGTTGGGGGAGAACACGAATCAACTTTTCTTCAGACTTTTTTTTTTTTTCCTTATAAGAACTACATGCTACTTCATTCCCTATGTGAGTTTGCAAATTCAAGGTTACGGTAAACTATTCTCAAGAAATACCTCGCAATACTAAAGGGACACTTTCATTAAAAAAAAATGTCCTGCTATGATCATTCCTTTACCAGTGCTTTCAGTAATGCATTAAATATTCATTTCAAAGAATTTGCATTTAAAACCGGGGAAAAGACCTCTTCTACCCTATAAAACTTAAGCAAAATCAATAGTCAATGCACGCATCCTGCGACACAGATCTTGTTGGGCCCTATTCATGGTTTTTACGTCCTCCTCCAAGGCCCAGATATCTCTTTGTTCAGCAGAGACTTGTGCAAAGATGAAATGTGGACCCAGGGTTGTGCTTGTCTGCTGAGACATCACGGGCCAAGCGAGGGTCCTGCCCTCGGGAAGGGCCCGCAGAGGAGTCGCAGGGTTTTGCTTGGAACATTGTAGGGCCAATCAAAAGGAGTGGAGAGTGCCAGGCAATTCTGGAGCTTCATTTTTTTCCAGGAAATTCATGGGTTACATGTGCATATATTCACACACAATTCTGTTGATACCTGAAAAAAATGCCCTTAGCAACTAATCAATTATCGTTTGTGAAGCAAGAACGTGTATTCGGTGCTGCGTTGGGTGCTTTGGTGAACACAGATTAACTTGGCCTCTAGGGTTTACTAACGCTTCGCTTTATGTTAATAAACAAACACCTTGTTCCTGAAGGAGGGACAGAGCCTCCCCCCTACACGTGAGACTGAGGCTTCTGTGTCCACACACAGGACACCTCCAGTCTTGACCGAGGAAGACTGTCCCTGGGTCATCATCTCACAGACTCCGGGCCCTCCCAACCTGCAAGTGTACCCCTCTGGTTTGGGGGAACTTTAAGGCATCCTTTGAGACGGGTCAGGGCATGGCTGAGTATGGCATCAGACATGCTGGTGGTGAGAGTCCTCTGGCCTTGGTAGGTTACTATCCAAGGATATCTTTCCATGCTTTTGCCTTGCAGGAGTCTTTTCAGATCTCAAGCACTGATGTAGAAATGGCCTTTCATTTTCAAGGCAGAAGATGCCCTTCTGTTTCACTGGTCCAGTCATCTCTTAAGCTAAACACTTCAAGGAAAATCTTTCTTGTTGGAAGCCTGTGTCAAGGTTAGCTTGTTCATTGTGTTCTTACATTTTCCTAATGAGATAAGCATGTGTTATCTTTTTTAAAAAATCGGATGCTGAAATGAAAGTCAAGAGCACAGAGACAAACAAATCCTTGCGAACAGAGGAGCCAGAGGTGGGGCTTGTGGCCCTGGCATTTGTGTTCTTGCGATCGGAAAAGTGCTTCTCACGCTGGAAACACCCCTGCCCTTGGGCTGTGTCTCAAGGAGTCTAATTCAGCTGTGGATTCAAATGCCTCTTCCGACTACCACTTTCTCCAATAAGAGAATTCCGTACCCTATAGTGATTATTCTATAACTGTATCATCATGCACTCCAAATACTTTTACCTGGACTAGATACTTGATTCCAAAGATTATTTGGAAGACCCCTATGTTTTCACTGGTTGTTTATGTTGTAAGAAAGTAACTATCGCAGTTCTAATAACTTACCAAATACCATTTGTGCATATGCTTAATTTTCTAACGCCAGTAAAAATTATTGACTGGTTCCAACCCTTTCTGGAGGAGGAAATGGCAACCCACTTCAGTACTCTTGCCTGGAGAATCCCAGGAACAGAGGACTTAGTGACTAAACCACCACCAGTTCCTTCCAAAATCTAGTCGAGAGTCTGGGGAGCACGGGCTTCTAAGCTTTACTGCTTATGGCTCCTCGTCATTTGTAGTGTTTCTTGCCTTCTCCCATCATAACCGAGTGACTGATAGTCATTTCTATCTCTAAAGCTGTGCGCTGCGTGTGCTCAGCTGCTCAGTGGTTCCCCGGGGACGAGGGGAGGGAAGGGTTAAACTGGGATACTGAGATTGAGATAGGCACACTGCTATGTATGAGTTGGCTAACTGATAGGACCTGTTACACCGCCCAGGGGACTCTGCTCAGGACTCTGTAACAGCCTCCATGGGAGGAGGATCTAAAAAAGGAGAGAGAGAGAGTGTGTGTATGTGTGTGTGTGTGTGTGTGTGAGACTGATTCATTTTGCTGTATACCTGACGCAAACACAGCACTGTAAAGCAATTACACCCTGATACAAATGCTTAGAAAGCTTAAGGGAACAGTGATAATAACAGCAGCCAACACCTGCGGGTCATCAGCCACAGGAGGACGGGTGGGGTGTTCGGAATCAGCCCCCCGGGCTGCGCCCTGACTCTTCACCTCTCCTCAAGGCCAGACGCTGTGTCTACAGGCTCCATAGACTTCACACTGTCTTTTAAAAAGGCATGCCATGTGTTCAGCTTATACATATCAACGTTGTTATTTTTGTTTTCAGAAGGAACTTGAGTTGGTCCAACAGGGAATGCTTTTTCTTAAAAAAAAAAAAAACAAAACTAGAGATATGTTTATTTTCCTTTGCCTTTCCTTCTTGAAGGCCATGGTCACTCCCGTGAATCCCAGCAGAAATGCCCAGTACTGGTGATGCCGGCATCTTCCACGTGAGTGCTGGCTGAGCGGCAACGACACAGGGCCCATCTTCACGTGGTTCCATGGCTGTGGTGTTAGGGGATGTGCTCCGTGGCTAGCCTTATGAAAGTTGGAATAAATTTTGAAAGCCCAATTAAATACATCCCTGAAGATTACTTAATTGACAATTGCTGCAGAGTATGCTGAATTAGAAAAGGGGGAAAGACCAGCAAATTAGTAAGACTCCCAACCGGGAAGGCTGGTAACCACCAGCCAGTATTTTTACAAGACTGTGCTAATTTCTGTGAAGCGTTCTATGTGGGTGAAGGGGACACGTGGAATGAAAAGGTGCATGTCGATTTTCATCATTTTTACCATCCTCTGTGCTTGGTGTGTGCGTGTCCTTTCTTACAAATGACGTTCACGCGACCGGAGCCAGCAGGTGAGTGTCCAGGGATGTGTTTCTGTCGGGAAGGCCTGAGGCCTCTCTGGGGTGAGCAGAGCTCCTGCCGTCGGGATCCCACGCGTTTTCCCCAGCAGAGACGGAATGTTGGGAGGCCTGCAAACAAGCCTCCTTCTTTAGCATGTTCTCCTAGCATATAATTTACTTTCCATGATACAGGGATGCTGTTTATTTTGTATTCAGCTGGTTTTTTCCTCCTCGTGAATAACTTCTGGTGGAAAGAAGCCGCCAGTCTGGTGTGGCGACACGGCTCTGTAGTGCTGGAGATAGGGCTTGGCTGGTTTGGGTTCCGAAAACCTTTCGTGTCTTTCTGGACCAAACTGCAGGATGTTAGTACATAAAAGGGGTTCTGAAAGCCTCTCTGGAAGTCTGAAGCTTATAAGTCTCCATCTGAAACGCTGTCCCCTGTGCCCTGGCCCCTCCCTGAAGAAGGAAGGTGTGGACCAGGGCCTTCTGGCACCAGTCTCCCTGGACGTCTGGGTCCGGTGGGCGTGGACTCTCTCTGGGTCCTGGTGGGTGTGGACCTCCGGGTCCTGCTGGCTGGGGACCTCTGGATTCATCGTTAGACTCTCCCCGGTTCCCTGGGGGTGTGCTAGCTTCACTGCCACACAAACGACCACAGAGGGGGGCCCTAGACGGTGGAAATGCCTCAGCTGGCCGTTCTGGAGGCTGGGGTCTGAGGCCCAGGTGTCAGCAGAGCCCCAGGGAGGGTCTGTCCCAGGCCGTTCTCCAGTTCTGCCAGCTTCCTGGCTATAGCCTCAGGACCAAGAGTCCACGGGCCTTCTCCCCAGGCCCATATGTGTCCACATCTACCCCCCCTTTACAACTTTTAAAAACTGTTTATTTTTACTTATTTGGCTGTACTGGGTCTTGGCTGTGGCACGTGGGATCCAGTTCCCTGACCAGGGATTGAACTCGGGGCCGCCTGCGCTGGGAGCACGGAGTCCCAGCCGCTGGAACACCAGGGAAGCCCCCCACACCTCCGCCTTCTGTAAGGATGCTGGTCCTAACGGATCAGGGCCGCCTATTCCCCTGAGAACTCGTCTTCACTAATTACAACTACAAAGGTCCTCTTTCCACCCAAGGTCGTGTTTGCACTTCAGTGTGTAAGTCGTGTGGCGGAGGGGGCTGGGGAAGACACTTCAGCCTGTGACAGAGGAAAGTTTCACTGTGTGAGAGTGAAAACTGATCTGGTTTTGGTGTGTTTGGAGAAATGTGTGAAACCTGGAGCGCGAACTCCCAAGGCTGGTGTTCACTTCCCTAGAAATGAGTAATTCTCTTCACTTTTCCGAAAACTCTGGTCACGGCAACCAGCCAGACAGAACAGCCCAGGGTAAACCGTCGGGCCAGTTCTCCAGGGAGTCAAGCCCGTCTTGTCATCTCAAGCACCGGGGGACTCGGCATCAGCCGCGGGCCCTCCCCTCAGGTCACGAGACACCCTTCCAGCCACGTTACCAGCCTCGCTCAGAGAAGAAACCCTTTTTAAGATGTGCGGGGCAGTGAGGGGTTTGGCTGGGGGCTGGCTTGCGGGACCCAGACGTCAGCTCGCACGCCCCTGTTCACAGTGTCTGTGGCCAAGAGCGGCCGTGACTCTTGAGACGCTCCCGCTGCTTTCCGCCTGCAGGTTTGCTTCGTTACAGACCCATTTCTGCAAGGATGCGCCAGCTGCCGTTTCTCCTTGGAAACTGATGCTTGTGTTCTTGCTGGAAAAGTCGTTCAGGTCTTCTGGGACTTAGGACACGATTTCTCTCCCCTCTTTGTGGGCCTTCATGCTTCTAGGTATCTGGATGGCATCATCACTTCCTGTAGGCCTCCCCAGCGGCTCAGCGGTAAAGAATCCACCTGCAGTACAGCAGCCGCAGGAGACACGGGTTCGATCCCTGAGTCAGGAAGATCCCCTGGAGGAGGGCATGGCAACCCACTCCAGTATTCTTGCCTGGGAGAATCCCATGGACAGAGGAGCCTGGCGGACTACAGTCCACGGGGCCGTAAAGAGTCAGACACCATCCAAGCGACTCAGCATTACTTCTCCTTGGAGAACTAGTCCGTGCCTCATTGTTTCATTTCCTACTTTGAGATTTACAAATGGGGCGATCTTGTACTGGACCAATACATCTGTTTGGAAGTTGTCTTTTAAACTTTGTTTTACATTTTGGTTTCCTGGGGAGTCTGTTCTTCCTTCCTTTCCATCCAGCAGGCCAGGTACCATGTCTGGGCAGGTGGCATCCATGAAGGTGATGGCAGTGGGGGGAGAGAATTCATCGAGGTGGTTGTTTGCCTTTCAGGAACAATCTTTTGGTGTTTCAGAGGCGGCGGTGCAGAGTGTGGCGGGCATGGACACAGGGTCCCAGGTGCAGAACCCAGTCCCGCCCCCTCGACTCCTCACTTCACTCCTCCCTGCTCCTCTGCTTCACCTGCGGAATCGTGAATAGACTTCAGTCTCTTCATCAGTGTCACATTTGCGTAGTTTAAAAGGAGATGTCATCTAAATGATGAGCCATGTTCTCTGCATTCACCCAGCAGACTCCCAAGCTGTGCCTGTAATACGAGCTCCTTTGTGTCTGCAGACAGCTGGTCTGACCTGTGTGGTTCCAGCCCTTCGCCCCAGGATGCAGGTGGCTGGTCCCTACCCCATGTCCTTTTCTTTCTTGTTCCTCCCCCAAGTGAGAAGACCAGCACTTCCCTTCTGTCTGCCCCATCTCAGAATACTCATGGAAAATTTCAGAAAGTGGAGGTTTTATGAATTCCCAGTAAGGAGCCCCGCTTCATTTTCTCCCCACCCCCCAACCTGGCTTCCAAGAGCTTCCTGAGCTCAGTCCTTCAGACAGAAAAGTCCCGACATCTCTTCAGCACTACTTCTTATACCAATGATTTCCCTTTCTTTATTATACAAAACCCATTTCAGTTCACCTGTTATTAATCTTGAATTTTAAAAAGTCTTGACCTATTAAAACAGAGACATCACTTTGCTGACAAAGGTCCGTCTAGTCAAAGCTATAGTTTTTCCAGTAGTCATGTATGGATGTGAGAGTTGGACCATAAAGAAGGCTAAGCACCAAAGAACGGATGCTTTTGAACTGTGGTGTTGGAGAAGAGTCTTGAGAGGCCCTTGGACTGCAAGGAGATCCAACCAGTCAATCCTAAAGGAAATCAGTCCTCAATATTCACTGGAAGGATGGATGCTGAAGCTGAAACTCCAATAGTTTGGCCACCTGATGTGAAGAACTGACTCATTGGAAAAGACCCTGATGCTGGGAAAGATTGAGGGCAGGAGGAGAGGGGGACGACAGAGGATGAGATGGTTGGCTGGCATCACCGACTCGATGGACATGAGTCTGAGCAAACTGGTGGAGGACAGGGAGCCTGGCCTGCTGCAGTCCACCGGGTCGCAAAGAGCTGGATGTGGTTTAGCGACTGAGCGACAACAACCTTGACCTTTTAAGTTATGCCCAAAATTCCCTTAACTTGGTGAACACATTGGAAGCCTTCACTCTGCTCTGTCAACCAGTGAATGTCACCTTTGAAAACAAACAATACTGGTATTATTTTTATTTTGAATGGGATTAATGTTTAAAATCCTTACTGGCCCCGTTTTGAAGAAAGATAAGTGACTTTTGTAAATTCACACTAGGAACGGAAACTTTTCTGTTAATCCTGACTTTATTTTCCCTCTGAAACATACATTGTCTGGAATCTGAGCTAGTTCATGGTTATTGTTGGGGCTTCCCTAGTGGTTCAAATGGTAAACATTCTGCCTTCAGTGCAGGAGACGTGGGTTCAACCCCTGGATTGGGAAGATCCCCTGGAGAAGGAAATGGCAACCCACACCAGTACTCACTCTTGCCTGGAGAATCCCATGGACAGAGGAGCCTAGTGGGGTACAGTCCAGGCTTTGCAAAGAGTCAGACACAGCTGAGTGAGTGGTTACTGTTGGTTTTTTGTTTTTCTAATGAATTGGATTTCTTTGTGATTTTTATAATGATGAAAAGGACAAAGATATTATTGGTAAGTTTGGGAAGCAGTAAGGCATTTCTTAGATATTTTTTCCCAGAGATAAAGGAATTTGCTATAGAAATGAATACTTATTCCAGAAGCAACATTAAATTGTATTAGACTTTACCACCATTTCCCAAAGGAGGAAACCAAAAATCACATTAGCCTTAGAAATCTGGAGAGATGAATGTATTTCCAAGTGCAGGCATCTTTTATTCTAAGACAGAGATGTGTGAGGAAAAGTACAAAGACCAAGAAGAGAAAAAAAGAAAGACCCACAGGAGGGAAATGGTCCTTAGAAAATCGCACTCCTGGCTTCCCTTCTGCAGGAAACTGGGATCACAGAGCCCCAGCTGAGTCAGCCGGACTTCACTTCCGGTTCTGCCACTGGGGGCCCTGGGACTCTGGGCTCGGTCCTTCTCTCTGAGCCTCAGGATTTTCTCGTCTACCAGATGGGGATGGTGAAATCCGCATCACAGGGGGCATTAAACAAGACGCTGTTCTCGGTGCACAGAGCATCCTCCCCGCAACTTAGCAAACGTCTGATGTGCGCGACCGCCCCTCTCCCCAGTCCTTGCTCCGAGGCCAGCAGGATCCTTGTTCTGAGCCCCCCGCCTGGGAGTTGACCCGCCCAGCACTTCTCATCCTGTCTCCCAAGACCAGCAGGGTTGCCAGCTCCCGAGGTGCGGAGGCCGCCGGCCTGCCCCAGGACAGCCGTGGCTGGAGCAGGAGGAGCCGCAGGACGCGGGCCCCGGCCCCCCTCAGCACCACCTCCTTTCCTTTTCCCTGGAGAGGGAGTGCTTCCCTGATGCTTGGCGGGGGAGGGGGGGGGTGGACACCCAGGCCGAGGAGCTGCCCCAGTTGCCCCTCAGCGGCAGTTCTCTAATGCAGAGTCTCTGAAACGCTGGTGCAGGAGGAGCAGCTCTCGAGCACCTGGCCTCTGGCCTTGGACGCCCCTAGCGTCCCCGCTGGCTGCAGGTGGTCGTAGGGGGCTCAGCGCAGTCCTTGGCGAAGGGAGGGGTGTGTGCACGCGTGTGCACGCGCGCGTGCGAGGGGAGGGAGAGGGCAGAACCTGCCGCACGGCCCCTCCTCGCCACCCCTCCTCCCCCAGCCCTCGGTTGCTATGCGGTTTCTATGGCAGCAGCATCCTCAGACCCCACTTTCACCCGTCGTTTAGAGCCAATTAGGGTAAAATAGTGGGGGAGGGGCGAGGCGGCGAGCCCAGTCCGAGGCCGAGCCGGCGCGCACTCCGGGAAAGTCGCGGCGCGCATCCCGAGGCTGCAGCCCGCCGCCTCCTCCGGCTCGCAGCTCCGGCCAGCGCGAAGCGGCCGAGCCCCTGGCGCAGTCCGGGGGTGCTGGCGTGGCGGCCGTCGGGGGCGAGGACACGCCGGCGGAGCAGCCACACCGAAGACCCCCGGCTCCTTCCCCAGCCCCCGGGCCCGAGGACCTGACCGGCGCCCGCGGCCGTCCCAGCAGGACTGCGTCCTCCAGCTCCCTTCCTCCAGCGCCGCCGCCTCTGCCGGCGCTGACATCCTGTCTGGATCTCCGTGCTGCCGCCGGTCATTTGCTTCCTCCCTGTCCACACTTGATCGGAGGGAAAGTTTTCAAACATGCCCATCGCACAGTTGCTGGAGCTATGGAAAAAGATAGAGGTGGAGCCCATGGAAATAGAGGTGAGTCCAGAGAAGGAAAGTGTGGCACTTTTTCTACAGTATCCTTAAAAACCCAGTGGGCAGTCTGTGTACGATAAAGAAATCATATTTATTGAGCGACTATTATATGGTAGAGTCTGGGATGTTTAATGAGTATAGGTGTGCGTGTGTGCTGTGCTTATGTACACATACAAATTGTACATGTGTGTGTGCACACACACCCACACAAGGCGTTGTGTGTGGTGTAAATATATGAATGAAAATGAAGAAAAAAATGGCTGCTCTTCAGCCAAACTTTAGGATGCATCTTAGAGTGTGTGCCTTAGAAGAGTCTCCATGCTTTCAGACTAAGCTGCTTCAGTTCATTTCCTTCAACAAGTGGCTTTAAATTACAAGCCTTCCAACTGCTACAGTGAAGGATGAAACCAGAAGGCAAAACAAGTGATGAGCTCTGCTTTAACAAACAAGGCACAGAGACGATGCAACCTTAACAGGGTGTGTGTTTGAATAAAGAGGAGAGATCGAGGATGAAAAGATAATAAAATGCACGTCAGCGGCCGCCCACGGGGCTGCCTGGCGGGTGGGAGGCAGGTATGATTCTGCTTAACTTGTGCTACCCTAGGGACGCAGAGCTCTCCTTTCTTGGAATTTCGTTTGTTTAGTTTGAATTTTAGAACATCAATGTATATTTTTCCTGGAAGAGAAAGTTCCCCAAAGTTATTAAGTCTATTGAATTATTTAATATACCTGTGCTGTGTTTATAGCAACTCAAACCACATTTATAAATGGCAAATTTTAGTAACTGACCAAACCTTTACAAAATCCAACCTTTAACTTTTGCCTTATCTCAAACATCCTGTATCATATCAGTAAGTTCAATTCTTCCTCGTTTACATGTTTTATAGATATATTATTTATATATATATACACTATGTATTGAGACATTCACGTAATTTTAAACAGAAGGAGAGATTCTGTTTCAGAAGAGAATTTAGTTAATATTTTATATTTAATACTCTTTTGGAAGCCACACTAACTTATTAATGCCTGGGTTGTGTATATTGGTCAGAGGAGCTTGTCAAGTCGGGCACAGATACGAGGGCCAGTTCTTCGATGGAGCACCTGAGTGGGAGGCGATGACCCCACAGGTCAGGCCTATTGATTATTCTGTCTGCACACGAGGCTGTTCTCGGCAATGACAGCAATACCTTAGAAAGAACCTCTCATTCAGCAGGCTGCCAAATCAAGTTTATTTTTTCTTTTGAGAAAGGTTTCGGTTTTTAACAAGTTGAACTAATGACTTGAATTAATGATGGACCAAAAGGCCCATTCCTATCTCTGGTTGCTTTCTGAGACCCTCCTGGTGATCTGAACTCTGCTGGTGGTGGTGGGGTCCCAGCTGGTGCCCCTCAACATCCAAGCCCCGCAGAGGAAGCGTTTCTGTTGGGGGAAGGTTGGTCGGGGGGCTTAAAAAGGAGTGAGGGGTGGAGGAGGTTTGGAGCACGTCTTCTGGGACTCTGGACACTGTGTTGTGGCCAGTGACCCAAGCTCTGGACAGCAGCTTGCATTTAGACGTTTCTAAAATTGAAAATACGCCAGCAATAAATATACTCACATTATTAGAAATATATATAACATGATCTTAGAAAAAGCTTGCAATCTGGAATAATCTGAAGCCCAGTTGGCTGAGAGACTGCATGGCCTTGCCACCCCGCAGAGAGGGCACCTTTATAGAAGTCTTTGAGGTTCATGTATATGCAACAACAAATAATAAAAATTGGATAAATTTAAAGGTCCTGAAGCAAAAGAAATTTTCTTCAGGCTTCCTGGGTGAATGTTTTGGGATAGTAAACCATAAGGAAGTTAAGACAAGCATTCAATTTCTGTTTATTTGGAACCCAGAAATGAAAGCTCTTTCTACAGAAAGATTAAACCTGAAATATTAACCCTGAGATATTTCCAGGTATCAGGAAAATGTGAGATCTATTTTGGAACCCAGAGGCTGATTTAGTTTCCCAGTTTGGCACACGTTTTATGTTGTGTGATACTAAACTAACTCCCATATCAAGGAATTGGGCAAAACTAGATGGAGTCTTGAAGAAGGCAATGGCACCCCACTCCAGTATCCTTGCCTGGAAAATCCCATGGGCGGAGGAGCCTGGTGGGCTGCAGTCCATGGGGTTGCGAAGAGTCGGACATGACTGAGTGACTTCCCTTTCACTTTTCACTTTCTTGCACTGGAGAAGGAAATGGCAACCCACTCCAGTGTTCTTCCTTGGAGAATGCCAGGGACGGGGGAGCCAGGTGGGCTGCCGTCTATGGGGTCACACAGAGTCGGACACGACTGAAGTGTCTCAGCAGCAGCAGTAACAGCAGATGGAGTCCATTTGACCTCTGAGCTCCAAGTTAAGTGTCACAAAATCCTTGCATAAAAGGTGTGGTTTTCTATGAGAAAATTGCTATTTGATGCCAGTGCTTATGTTGTTTGCTTTACACACATTTAACAGAACCAGATGTTGGTTTTCCGGGGTAGTGATAGTGCTCGTGGACTCTAGGTTTTTCCTGCCTTCATGAGCTACTTCCCCTCTAATGTCTTTTCTTATCTGCAGTGAGAGGGAACTGAACTAAGTTGGATTTGAGGGTCACTGGACTAGAGAATCTTTATAAAAATCCTTATGTAGAATCCCTATATGTCCTTATAAAAATCGACCCTGCTTCAGCACACAGACCAGAGGAAGTTCATTTGACAGTCTAAGGAAAGTGTTTGTGGTTTATGAATTGTTTTGAGGTATTTGGAAGGCGTATTTTACCCATGAATGAGGCGTGTTGAAGAGGAAACATGTGCTAATTAAAAAACTGGGACCTCCATAAAACCCCAGAAGAAGCTGGCACCAAAGATAAGCACCAAGTATTGTGTGAACAGGAGGAGAAGGGGACGACAGAGGATGAGATGGTTGGATGGCATCACCGACTCACTGGACATGGATTTGGTTAGACTCCGGCAGTTGGTGATGGACAGGGAGGCCTGGCGTGCTGCGTTTCATGGGGTCGCAAAGAGTCAGACACGACTGAGCGACTGAACTGAGCCGATTGTGTGAACGGTGCGTCAGCAAGTTAGACACGCACACATCTTCAGAGCAGGACTTTTCCGCCACTGCTGTCAGCAGAGGTACAGCGCCCAGGGCGTGCTCCGGGGGAGGGGGATGTGGCTGGGGAGTGAGGTCTTGGGAAGTGTGGTGGGGAAGGCAGGGCAGCGCCAGCCCAGGAGGCCCAGCTGACCCTTCTTGTTTGTCCTTCAGAGGACTCAACGAGATTTTCCCTTCCGAGGTGTCATCACACGTTAGAGAGAGGAGAAAGCCCTGTTTCTAAGCAATGCAGATCAAACACGACTCCTGAAGTCCCAGCCTAGCTCGTACAGTGACGATTATCTCCTGGCTGCTGGGCTGAAAACCAAACTGGAAATGGCCGTGACAGCAGCCGGCTCTGAGCCTCCGCCGCGCGCCAGAGCCGGGCCGGAGTACTGGGAGGCCGTACTTCCCTGAATTCTGTCTGTGTCTCCAAGTGGCAGACAGCCTTATGGCCCTGATTTTCTATGTGGGGAAACTGAGGTTTGGGTTAAGCAATTTGTCTGAAGTGATTAAGTGGGAGGCAAAGCTCAGACACACACCTTTCTGTTCAAGGCTTACTCTGCAGAAACACAACAGTTTTTGACTTTATGATTCGGGACTTGACTCTCTCTGGTTTAATTCACTCTCTGAGCTTTGGCTCGAGACTGTGGTTTTGTTCCACTCTAACAGGCTGGCCACAAAGCCTCCCTGTAACCTGTTTCTGCCCTCACAGCCCGAGACTTTCAGGGCCGTGTAAATCCACACCCCACCCTCCCCGTGCTGGTCAGGGAGTTATATAAACCACCTGCTTCTCCTCTCAATTGTGGTGTCAGACGTGCACAGTTGGCTGATCTGGTGATTTGTCATTGTGGATATACACACTCAGGAGTGTATATATACACACTCAGGAGTGCCCTATTTGCTTCCTGTTACATAAAGGGTCTGCCTCTGGCATGAAGCTTTGTAGAGTTTCAATTAAATTCAGGAGGAGAGGGGCCTTGATGCCATTTCCGTGCCCTACTGTCCGGTCCCGAGTGTCTAGTCACTCCTTTGCACCGACTGCCCGTGTGATGCTGTTTACAAGGACACTGGCATGCTGACTGCGCTTCCTGTGCCTCTTGTTGTCAGACCACCGGAGAGGATCTAAACCTGGACTCAGAGCCCGCCACAGAAGACACTGCGGAAGAAGTGACTGTAAGTGCTTTATTATTTGGGGGG